>JACVVK020000707.1:50000-55000 GCA_018292915.2 Batillaria attramentaria | reverse complement strand
TTCGAAGAAACGGGCCTGGACACAATTCACACACACACACACACACACACACACACACACACACACACACACACACACCTCCACACAGACGGCACTCACTGAGGAGGAGAAGCGCGTTCGGCGGACCATACATGCCAGCATCGATGACGCACGTTTTCTTACGTCATTGTCAGAGTTACACTTGCAAAATCGTCTCTGCGGGAGATCGGCAGTGACGTGCGTTTGTACCACAGATGCTTGCCCATGAACGTGGAAAATTTAGCCCGTCCTATGATGTTGTTTCCATTACTATGGAAACAACATAAAAACAAAACCAAAAAAAAAAAATTACCAACATTTGTTGCGCCATTCTGACGGCGACAGCACGGCATATGAGAGACAGTGACCAAATTCACAAGTGACGCGATTTGTATGGGGGTCACTGCGCACAGTACTGACTCGGTCACGGCTGCTGTATTGACCACTGCACGGACGGCTAACCACTGCACGGAGATGTGCACAGTAGGGTGGACGGACACCGACAGGAAGTGGGGGCAGTTTTTCGGCACGGTTTTGTCGCTGTTTCTAGACACTGTGTGAACTCTGCAACTGTGACAGAGTTGCCTGTGCTTGCACCGTCGACGCTGTGAAAATATTTTCACACATCGGAAAGCTTTTTGTTGGGAGCTTAGATCTTGAAGAGCAGGCTTTTGGTTATCATCCGTCCGGTCCCGGCACAGTTTCACTATTTCAAGTCTCTTTTGTCGACTCAACGTTCCTCAGCACAAGTTCCACCTCGATCCCAGACTGGGATACTTATTGCAATTATGATGTGTGATCATCACGAGGCTCGGAAGCTACGGCAAAAATTGAAACATGTAGTGTTGTATGTTGTGGTTACGTAGACCAGTCAAAAGCCACCAGACAAGCCATTTACACAACAAGCTAAGGGAAATAATCGTGCTCGATCGTGTGTGTGTGTGTGTGTGTTAGTGTGTGTGTGTGTGTGTGTGTGTGTGTGTGTGTGTGTGTGTGTGTGTGTGTGTGTGTGTGTGTGTGTGTGTCTGGTGCGTGCGTGCGTGCGTGTGTCTTTTTTCGGTGTTCACCCCTTCAAAATTACCGAGATGAGTGTTGCGTATCACCTTACGAAAAGCGGGACTGATCAATGGTTGTTGCCTGCACTTCCTGGCGTTTATATCAAGCGGTTGCCTGTGACAATTGCCATAGATTTTTCTTCCCGGAACAAACGCCGATAATTCCGCGGCCCTGCGGAATTGGTACAACTGCCGTCTGCTTTGTATGGCGAAGGAAACTAGCTCGGCAGCTCAGTGGCTTTATGATTCTGGGAGCCAGAACAGCGAGTCAGTGGTACATGTACGTGAAGTCATGTTACTTTTTTATAAAAACAAACAAACAAACAAACAAACAAGGAGGAGCGGCCCCGTTCTACAAAGTTGTTTCTCCAAATTGCACGTTATTTTGTCTGTTTCTGTTGTTATTGTTGCCGGTTCTCCCCTCTTCAAGTCCTACCAATGACACTAGATCCGCTACGACCTCGACCGATTAGCCACATGACTGGGGTTGGAGAGAGAGAGAGAGAGAGAGAGAGAGAGAGAGGACGTTAATTCCGTGAAATAAACATTTGACGTCAGCCTCTAGCACTGAGATCGTCTGAGGATGCTTGTTCATGTCTTGTGATTTCCTAGGCATGGTTTCCCCTCTAATCGAGGATGTGGCGTCCCCGATCACTCATGGGTTGCCGGAACTAGTGATTTCCCTGCCTGCTTTGTGACTTCCCCGACTGAATTATTTTTCACATGAAATCTGGAAGATCTAGAGGGCTGGTGAAATGTCGGAGGCAGTGACGATGCTTGCAGATTTTGTCTGTGAACCAAACATTTGACGTCAGCCTCACGCTGCTCGTATGACAGATGATGCTTCTTCATATCTTGTGATTTCCTTATTGCTTTTGTGACTTCCGCGACTGAATTAATTATTACATAAAATCTGGAAGATCTAGAGAGATGATGAAACTTGGACATGAATGCCTTGGATTGTACTTACAAAACTGCAAAATTGGAATTTTTTTCACCGGCGCTTCTCGCAGAAACTCGAAAAACTATGTTTATCTAAAAGCTCTGTTATTTTTTAATGCTAAAGCTATAATAGTGCAGTGTACGTATTTTTACGAAAAAGTTGTTTTGTTCAGGGCTGAATCTAAGCGAAGCTAAGACATAGCTCAATTACCCCCAAACTCGGCTCATCAGTTGTTGGCTCGGTCGGTCATGTTTGTTGCCATGACAACAGAACAAAAGTGTTGCTGGTTACAATACTCTGACAGAAAACAGACACGGCCTTCTCTAATTACCCCACCTCCCCCCCCCCCCCCCCCCCACCCCGTAGCCCACTCCCCCTACCATCCATCATAGAGATGCCGTTTCTTCGGTAATTTCCTGCGTGCACAATTACTTGCATTTCATTGCAAAACTCTACAAAACTGGGATGGGATTTTTTTGTGATGTGTAAAAAGATACTGGCAATTTCTTCCGACTGTTATGCGAAAACGAACTTGATTAGACTCTCATTCAAGCCATAAATTGTCTGTTAAAGCGTGAATAATCTGTGACATCTTTTGTGAATGGAGTCGCATAAAAATCCGCGCGTCAGCTTTTAATCAGACAGATAATACTGTCAGACAAGGAAAAGCATGACGTCAATATACAAAACGGCAACATTAAAACAAATATCGGTGACTGAGTGCATCTCTCTCTCTCTCTCTCTCTCTCTCTCTCTCTCTCTCTCGGGAGCCGGTGTGGCCGAATGGTAGAGCGTTGGATTTCCAATGCTCGGGTCGTGAGTTCGAATCCCGGATGGAGCCAAATCTGTGTGTGGGCTTTTTCATCGTTGCCCAGTCTTTGATATCACCCGTATGTGGTGGAAAAGGACGTTACACTTCCAAACATCAATCCACCCACATCTCTCTCTCTCTCTCTCTCACACACACACACACACACACACACACACACACACACACACACACACACACACACACACACACACACTGACGCACTGACGCACGCACGCACGCACGAACGAACACACTACTATCACCACATGCTAACCAACACCACCACGACCACACTCACACTCACACGCACACCACCACCACAGCAGTTTTCATGTCCCCCACGTCCCCCCCCCCTCCTCCACACACACACACACACACATTTTTCTCAGAACGTACGCAGCAACAGGTGAGTGGTATCAAAGTGACGCAATAAGCTCCAAAAAGATCTGATGCAGCTGATAATATTACGTCACCGACGTACACATGGCAACAAGTGACGTCCTGGAATGCTGGCGTCAAAACAACAAAAAAAGAACAACGTCAAATGTCTGTCATTATTATTTCCACGCGAAATTGGAGGAGCTGGACACATGGGCGAGTATCCAACTGCTTCCCAAAAGTTGGCGCCAGTGTTCCACGGAGCGCTTTGATGCGTCTCACTGTCAGTGTGTTGTTCGCAGATATTCAGCGACAGAAGACGGCAAGAACCATGGTTTTTGAATTTTTCTGTAATCTTGGACATCGGCTCGGAGAAGCAAAACCACGCTGCATTTATTACTACAGATGGATTGGCATCGTCACATCCTTTTCACGTAATACTTCACATCATCTGCGCGGCTCGACCTGAGAAAGTAAGTCCTGCCTCATCAATATTCAGTCTTACTCATCAATATTCAGTCTGACTCATCAATATTCAGCCCTCACAGCAGAAGGAGGCGCAGGCAGATTCATGAAACGAAGTCTGTCTGTCCGGTTCTTGCATGCCTCCGTGGCTGCACTTCCACAGCAACACAGAAACAATGGGACATCACGTCCTCCGATGCTGTTGTGTGTTGCATCTGTGCATCTGTGATCTAGATAACATGCACACATCGAGAATTTATTGCTGGAAAAAAATCTGTGTTAAGGAAAGGGCAATTTTGCCACCACCGCTACCACAACCACCACCACCACCACCACCACCACCACCACCACCATCATCATCATCATCATCATCATCTCCTCACATCCTCCATGCTCCCCCCCCCCTTTCTCAATTTACCTCCCACACACATTACTCAGTGTGTACACCCAACCACCCACCCATCAAACCACCCACCAACTGCCCCCCCCCCCCTCCCTCCACGCATACACATACACGCGTGTACGTCTAGCTGTACACCATCCTCTCTCGTTAAATTTTTCATCATCACTCTCATCCAGTTAAATCGGCTCGCTAAAGGGACTGAAGCGCGACGCCGTCGGCTCGCCTGTGCATACAACACTGTCCTATGTTTTACTCGCCTCGCTAATCAATCGTCGCTTACCGTGCGCTGTCACTCTTTGTCCACCTCCGGGCCGGCGGTGCTGCTGGTAGCACCGTGTGACAGCGACCCCCGTGCAATACACAAGCGGGGGCCTCGCAGGCTCTTCGCGTGCGTCAAGGGTTTAATGGATTAATGGATTATGAGGGCCTCCACTAATAAACCTCTCTCTCTCTCTCTCTCTCTCTCTCTCTCTCTCTCTCGGGGAGCCGGGATGGCCGAATGGTAGAGCGTTGGACTTCTAGTGCTCGGGTCGTAAGTTCGTATCCCGGCTGGGGCCAAATATTTGTGCTGGCTTTTTCATCGTAGCCCCGTCTTTGATACCACCCGTATGTCCCAAACATCCATCTCTCTCTCTCTCTCTCTCTCTCACCTCGTCCGCACGACCAGCAAACATCAGTGAACTGAATTGATTGCGCTGCTAACCTTAGTCTCAACACGTTTGTCAGGCATACCACAACGCTGTGGAAAACGTTTCATCAAATGTGCTCACTCGGGTTGGCGGGTATGTTGTTATACGTATGTAGAAGCGTACAGCGTACTGAGCAGACGGCGGGGTTTTTTTTTGTTTGTTTGTTATTTTGGTGTTTTTTTTTTTTTTTTTTTTTTGGGGGGGGTTGTTTATTTGTGTGTGTGTGTGTGTGTGTGTG
>JACVVK020000707.1:22500-47500 GCA_018292915.2 Batillaria attramentaria | reverse complement strand
CACACACACACACACACACACACACACACACACGCACGCACGCACGCACGCACGCACGCACGCACGCACACACACACACACACACACACACTGCTGTTGTCTAGAACGGTGAACTAAGATCAGATTATTTTAGCCCTGCCTATTTTAAACTGTTGATGTAACTATGTCACAAAGAACCTTTTTTTTTAAATAAAAGGGAATCGACAGAATGAACTTTTGTTGCAGAGATGGTGAACACTTGTATTACGTTTTCAGCCTCTGTCTTATGTATACCAGAAAAGCACGATGTCAGAAATAGAGAAAACAGAGGAGACACACTCAAAATTCGATAAAGGAAGGTAACTCTATGACAGGAAACGTCAGCAGTCATGCCATTTGCAATGGATATCATGCAATTGCGGTAATATTAACGGGAGAATATCGGCTTTCCGTGGGAAGCGTATCGCCGCAGTGCAGCGCCACCAACCTACCTATTTTCAACACGTCCCAGCTGGGCCTGAAATCGATCCCAGACTTCACAGAGTCAGCGGTGGTGGTCGTTCAGAGAAATAGCACACTTGGCAAAGTCCTATTGAGTTACTGCCAACCCCTCAACAATATCTTATCTTAAAGGAATGCAATCTCAACAAGAAGCCACAAAAAGTGTGTTAAAAAAAGAGAACAGAAAAAAAAAAATCAGCTGTACAAAATTCAAAGTCAGCTCTGTCACAAATACAGAGTTTTTAACGTAGTCTGAAAGCATTACAGAAAACCAAGCGATATCACTACTCAGTCTGCGTTTTGACACTGAACGAGAAAGATTGCAGTCTTCTCATACAGCACATGATGCCGACTAGGCCTGTGGGCGAACGGCACAAATATACAGGGCCTCAAAATGTCTGTACATTCCCTATTAGCCTCATGCATCATAGTCACCCATAAAAATGCTTCAATCTAGAAACAATTACTACCATGAACAGACCATTCAAAGGCACGCACCTGACAGGGGTTTACAAATAAAAAAATTGAATGTCCCCTTTCCGCTCAGGCCTCAGTGGAGTAATGCAGGTCTACTTTCTCTCTAGGCCAGAGAGGCAGTTCACACAAATCCGCTTGCCTCACTTGTGTCCCACCTCTCGTTCAAAAAGTCCCGGCTTCACTGACAGCTTGCCTCTTTTTGTGACCGCCTGCAGTGCACCTTGACCTACATAACACAAGAATCACGAAACACACCAACACCAAATGATATTTCTCGATATTAATTTTGCTGCTGCTCGAGTTCCTAGAGGTGCCCGCGAATTAGTCTTTATCGCTGACGCGGCGTTAAGCCTTAAAATACTCACTCACTCACTCCTAGAGGTGCTTCAGCAAATGTGTATGCCTATGCATCTGCCTGATGAGATAGTTTTGTGGCTGTCTTCTCTTCTGCAAAGGAGTGAGGTGCGGTGTGTGTGTGTGTGTGTGTGTGTGTGTGTGTGTGTTTGGGAGTTTAACGCCCTTTTCCACCAGATAATGGTGATATCAAAGACTGGGAGTATAACGCCCTTTTCCACCACATAAGGGTGATATCAAAGACTGGGAGTTTAACGACCATTTCCACCACATACGTGTGATATCAAAGACTGGGAATTTAACGCCCTTTTCCGCCACATAAGAAAAACGAGAAACGAGAAAAAAAGGCCAGCACAAATATTTGGCCCCAGCCGTGAGTCGAACTCACGACCCGAGCACTGAAAGTCCAATGCTCTACCATTCGGCCACCCCTGCTCCCCGCGTGGGGGGGGGGGGACGAACAAAGCCCCAGTGGCCCCAATCAGCGGAGAATGAACCTATAACACATTACCTAAACGGCCCAGAACGACACGTTAGCCTCGATATCTATCGGAAGATGGACGGCAAATAATCGATGGCCCATAACAGTATGCGCTGCGCTTGTCTCTTCTTTCAAACTGGTAATCATGCCGTGCCCTAGGCTGTTTTGTGCTGGTTTCAAAGGCAAAGGGATTATACAGGGCTCCGGAATTTGTCAGACATTCAGGCGGTAGGGCTTATAATTTGCGCACACATCTGCAATCAATAAACCTGGATATGTTTCTTGTCATTTGTCTGCCTTTGGTATGTTTTTTTTCCATACTGGCTTCGATCTGTGTGCCAGCCTACCAGTCTTGCGTCGCTATTTCGACGAATTAAAAGGTGCAGGCTGTATGTTTTTTGTGTCGGAGAACTTCTCTGACTGACGCACTTAAAAGAAAAGCACGTTCGAACTGATGAATGCGGGAGTTCAGGAGCTGGGTGGGTGTTTGGGAGTTTTACGTCTTTTGCCACCATGTATGGGTGACATCAAAGACGGGGCAACGAGAAAAAGGCCAGCACAAATATGTGGCCCCAGCCGGGATTCCAACTCACGACCCGAGCATTGGGAGTCCAACGCTCTACCATTCGGCTATCCCGGCTCCCCGCGGGGGTTCAGAAACTGCAGGATATAGATATAATGGATATGTTTATTATTATTATATCTTGAAGGATTAAACAGACTCTGCAATGGGTATCCGAGTTCTGCAATAGATATGTAAATTCTACAATGGGTAAAGGAGTTCCAGGCGGGTGTACAGGCTATGGGAAAAGAACAAAGGCTCTGCTGTGGGTATACAGTTTCTGCAACGGGAATGTGTAGGCCTTTACTGGTTTTTCAGTGAGTCTAAAGGGTTGTGCGATGGGTATGAAAGTTCTGCAATGGGTAAACATGTTTCACAATGGGTATATGCATAAATACAATTGTAACCGGAGAATTTGAAGTTGAAATTTGAATACGATAGATTGGCCTATCTCCCACTGTGTCCTAACCATGATAAGCTGAAAGACAGTTGAAAGAAAATGTAGCTATTAGTTTCACGTTCAAAGATTCCCTCGATACTTGAAAGGTTTGGATCAATGTCCTTAAACTCAGTACGTTCAGACGGAATGTCAACCTCAGTGTCCTTCAAGCTGCAAATGCCATGTGAACATAACTGTCGTAAGGGGAAAGGATTTACCTCTCTAACAAACTTTAATTTTGTGGGTGTTTTTTGTGGGATAGAAAGAAAAGGGAAGCAAAACGTTGGCGGAGCGGTTGGTACAATTGCATTTTTTTTTTTTTTTTTTTGAGTAGGGACATTGGGAAGAGTGTGTGCATTAGAATATTATCAAAGTCAAGTCAAAGTCAAAAATACTTTATTTATCCCCGTAGGGCAATTCATGCGGGCGAGCATAAGACACATAAAGAAGTTAAGATCACTAAATTCATATAATTGTACTCTCTCTCTCTCTCTCTCTCTCTCTCTCTCTCACACACACACACACACACACACACACACACACACACACACACACACACACACACACACACACACACACACACACACATATCCTGCACTTGGTGACTAACCGGAGAATTATAAGCATGAGGCAACTAAAAAAAAAAAATCACAGACAAGTATCACAAGCATCACAGAAGCGGAAACAGCAGCTTATTAAAATACATCACAGTAATTATGGCACTCAGTGCTTCTCGTTGAGAAGGGATATTGCAGTTGGGATAAAAGAGAACTTTCGACGGTTAGTTTTACAGAAGTGGGCTCTGAATCTTCGACCAGAAGGAAAACGTTCAAACTCTCTATAGACCCAGTTTCAGCTCATACACTATGTTGGTGTTTATTGTTGTATTTTTCTTGTTTTTGTTGTTGTTTTTGTGTTTCGTGGTTTCTGTGCTTGGGGTTTGTTCTGTGCGTGCGTGCGTGCGTGCGTGCGTGTGTGTCTGCGTGTGTCTGTGTGTGTGTCTGTGTGTCTGTGTGTGTGGTCATCGTCGTTTGTCACGCGACATACACTGTATCTATGGGATTGTCACTTATTTATGAGACGTACGTATCTCCAACAATCAGAATCCTGTAAATCTGCAAACGAGCGGATTAAGCTGCACAGATGCCCCGGGTTCTGCTGCTTTCTTTGTACACATTGAAGAACTGGTATAGCCATTTTAGAAGTTGTACCCGTTGCAGCACCTCTCAAATAGACGACTCCACTCGGCCAGCCCCGACGCCAAAGCTCCGACCCCGACCCTATTACTCTGCCGTGTATTGACAAAACACAGTACGTCCATGACGTCACTGTATGGGGAAAAAAAGTAATTTCAAGATGAAAGACATTGTCTGTTCTCCTCAAATGACGTCAGTAGAGTTGCTTTTCTTGTTAAAGTCATATCAAAGTACGTGTGCTCTCTCGTTGTAGTGCCTGGTAAAACGTTTGCCAGGCCATCCCATGTGTTGTTCATGATGCCGCGGGACGCGATTGGCTCAGTTCTGGGTTCTCGACCCTTTTGGGTAGACAGGGTGGGTGGGTGTTTTGGGGGTTTAACGTCCTTTTCCACCACGTACGGGTGATATCAAAGACGGGGCAACGATGAAAAAGCCAGCACGAATATTTTGGCCCCAGCCGGGATACGAACTCACGACCCGAGCATTAAAAGTCCAACGCTCTACCATTCGGCCACCCTGGCTCCCTTGGGTAGACAGGAGTGGAGTCGCCCCCTTGCGGAACCTATATATACTTATTGCAGAACCTCGATACTCATTGCAGAACCTCTGCTCATTGCGGAAATTTTCATACTAAATGGTGGAAAAGAGCGTTAAACTCCCAATCGCCCGTCCACCCTTATACTCGGAAATCCGTATATCCATCTTCAAACTTGAATGTTGTCTATACCCATCGTAGAACTTGCCTCTTTACCAATTGAAGAATGTTTGTGTCCATCGTAGAACCTACATTCACGTTGCGGAATTAGTAGAGCCATTGTAGAACTTGCATGGCATGCGCAGAACCACTATAATACCCATAGCACCTGCATATCCATCGCGGGGTGTCGGGATAGCCGAATGGTAGAGCGTTGGACTATCAATGCTCGGGTCGTGGGTTCGAATCCCGGCTTGAGGCCAAATATTTGTGCTGGCCTTTTTCTCGTTGCCCCTGTCTTTGATATCACCCATAAAGGTGGTGGAAAAGGACGTTAAACTCCCAAACATCCCCACCCCCACCCGCCACCCCGTATATCCATCGGAAAATTACAGTAAAGGTGCTTGAGCACTCACCAGATCCATGGCATTTGGCCCCTTTTCCGGAGGAGGGCAGATATGAATACCCATTGCAGAACTTCAGTAACGAGCACAGAGCCTGCATTCCCACTGTAGAACCAGGGGTCTTTTTGATCCCTTTCAAAATCAGGGATTTTTTTTTTTTGAATGGGAAATGTGAACTATTTGAAAAACCGTAATCTGTTCGTTATAATGCAGGTATTACTGCAACACACTGTGTGAAGACTGAAGGTTAATTGAACCGTTCATAGAAGCTGTATAATCGATACCTTTTACGTCGACATCTGGAATTCATTTCAAAACATTCTAAAAGCATTTTCTTTACGTCAGTTTCGTGCCGGTTTGTGATAACGAAGACTGGGCATTTCTGTGCAGTGGCTGTTGCACAATAACTTGCTTCACGCAGGAAATTAAAGTCTTTTCAGTACAAACAAAATAACCGGTGAACATGCACACAATGGGTTTCGACTCTCGCTTTTAACTCCCTCTATGCTAAGAGTTTGTATCCTTGACACAACCTGTGTGCTGACGGTTTGGCCACGTTGGTTTAAACAGGTTTCTTGCAATACAAGTCGTACAAGTAAACAATTAGTGAGCATAAACAAGCACTGCTTGTGTTATTCCTCGGAGGGGGAGGGGGGGGGGGGCGAGGGACAAGTACATATATACAGTAACGCAATGGCAGACTAAATGTCCAGTGCGTACATTTTGGAGTGACCTTGTGTTACGAGCTTGGTTGTGCCTTATTGTTTGTATTTTGTTTGTATGCTGTAGGATAACAGCTGTTATGGTGTGTGTGTTTTTTTGTTTGTTTTTTTTAGTTTAGTGAGACAGAAAAGTTGTTATGTTTAGTTCATACTGTGTTTTAGTACTGTAAATCTGTTTCCCGTGATCCAGAAGTTTCTATTGTTATCACGAGTATTCGAGAAGTGGTGACCCCGTTTTGACTGTAGCTATTTCGCCTCGGACGAAAGGTATGCACTTAGGGCCTAGAGCTGAGTCGCTCGGAAATTTCGTGCAAATCGCTTTGTTCTGACTTGTTTACGATTAGAAGGTGTTATATAACGCGCCTAGGTTCGGCGGGCAGGTACTTGATTATTCTGGATTCTTCTTTAGTTTTAAAATAGCAATAAGGTGATTCACGTTCTGATTTTTGCTTGGTTCTTCTATATTAGTTGTTCGGAATGTGCTGGAATACTGCATCTGTATATATGGCCCTGTTTGCGTGTGTGTGAGAGCACGAGAGAAGCTTGTATTTGCGAAGCTCGAAAGTGCTGTGTAACACCAGAGAAGTGCTGTAATAAACTCCACACGGTTATAACTTTTCTACGCGCTCACGTGTTTTCTGTGAGTGAGGAAACAACGTGCGGTCCACAAGAACTCGCTACGTGAGGAAGTATACGCCTGTGTGTCATCGTTTCACCTCGATAAGACGACGGGCTCTCCAACACATCTCCACACGTAACACCTTGCCAAGAGGTCAAGGTCACAGGCATTGGAAATCGATGTTTTAGCACAGCATTTACCTACTGCACATAGATGGCTGGTGACAGTGCCTTTTTTCGTGACATCCAGTAGAGGTCAAAGTTACATGTGAATCGTACAGGCTTTTGTCGTTTCACCATGTTTATATCCCATCGAGCCGATTATCCAGTTTATTATCAAGCTCCGCCCTTTGATACTGTGGAAGGCTAAAGTTGAACCTAGAACTGCGTCTTCTCATCCGTGCTTGCGCAAGGCAGTGGGGAAAACAATCCATTTAGGCTGCTATGGTGACGGGTGTTTGCGAACAAGAATGTCACCTCACTTTGGACGCGTAGCATTGTCACGCTGTCTATGCACAGGTCGTATTTGATTAGCAGGTTGGTCGAATACGCAGTTTAAACTAAAGCTCATGTCAGCTCCAAATTCATACGATCAATCAGAAAAAAAAAACTGTTGTATTTTCATTTCGTGAAATCCAACACGCAAACACTACAGGTCTGCATATTTCTAGCGCTGTGGCCATAATCTGGTTGTTAACTGCATTGGAGTTTCACGTCCTTTTCCACCACAGAAGGGTGATATCAAAGATGAGGCAACAGGGAAAACGCCAACACGTGTTTGACTAAAAGCACAAATATTTGGCTCCCTGACAGGACCCTGGGTTTCGAACTCACGACCCGGACATTGAAAGTATGATGATGATGATGATGATTTACCACCCTAACGGTCTTGAACTCACTGCCTGTGAGCGCGAGACAGAAACCTACTGTGTCATTTTTCAATTCAAATACCTGTTTGTTTCAGCTTGTTTTCTGCTGATTCATGCAACCGTGGTGCCTGCTGTTTTAGGATGTGTTCTATCTATGTGTCTGAGTGTGAGTGTTGTGTGAACGCGCAATGTGTTGTATTTTCTAGAATTGCGCTGTATACATGTGATTATTTATTATTATTATTATTATTATTTCATGGCTTCACAAAACACAAATTTTGTTTTGGAACGCAAAGCTCTTGAGTACGCCTGTGCTTTCGAAATAGTCCGTCTTCATCATAAGCAGAGCCTTCTTCCGTCTTTGAATCAGCTGAGATGAAAGTATCCTTAAACTCTCTATCTTCACACTAAGCTACGAAGGGAAAACGGACGCGTACAACGCTCTGTTTGCCAAATGAATAGATGTTCCTTTTGGCCACAGCGATCATTTTCATGACTTCGCGGCTTCTAATAGTAGAGAACTATGACTTTCTTTGTGTCATATGCGTCGACCGACAATGTCGTTTAAAAACAGCCACCAATCCTCGCTGTCTAGATGCTCTTCGGTGCGCAACCAAATAACGTCGTGTGCTCAGTAAACGGAACGCTTCTTCGTTCGTAGACCAACATACTCGCCAGTCAGAGTCATCACAAATGGCTTCAGATGCTGTACTATGTCCCAAGTGATTCTGATGCACGGATTAAGCGCATTCAATGAAACTCTTTCCACGGCGTTGTTGTACTATGATGCTTCACATGTTGTACTATGTCCCAAGTGATTCTGATACACGGATTAAGCGCATTCAATGAAATCTTTCCACGGCGTTGTTGTTAAAAACAACAACAAAAACATCAACAACAACAACAAAACGTATCGAGACTTTAAATTCACGGTACAGTTCAATTAAGGGACACACCTCTCTTTTTTTCAAAACTTCTCGAGCGTGCCTCACAGACGAGAACAAAACCGACTTCCTGACTTTTGAATCAGTTGAAGTGAACGTATCCTCCTCAGGCACCAGTTCATTTGGGGACACATATCCCTGTCTCAAAATTTCTTAAACCCGACTCACGGTGGTAAATAGAAGGGCTAACCCGACTCCTGGGTTTCAAACAACGATTTACAGAAGTCTCGCGCGGAAGCCTGAGCGTGTGCGCGAGCACGAATCGAATTCTTTCTATTCTATCGTCTGATTTACGGAGCTCGTCGTGTCTGTTCCTGACAGTTCTGTCTGAATCCTGGAGACTGGCAGGACAAAGAACCGTTTGGCGTCTGCGACATTACGTACCAGAAAACACGGTTAGTGGTATGTCGGAGTTTTCTTTGGACAATATTATTCACATCTAGATATCACGCCTATTTTGATGGCAGTTGCATAGAAATTTGAATTGTGTGATACATGTACTTTAGTGAGCTGTTTTTTGTTCCATTTTTATTCTTTTTTAAATGCAGTTTGGGGATATTTGTTGGTCGAATAGACCTGATTAGAAGAGTTTAAAGTTGATTTCCATATACTTTTCCGTGAAATAATTTTAGAGTGTATCCCATGGAATTGTTTGCTTGTTTGTTTTTGCGTTCATTTTGTTACTTTGTTTGTTTTTGTTGTTGTTCTTGTGTTTAGTTTGTCTTTTGTTTGTTCGTTTTTTCGTTTGTTTGTTGTTGTTTTTTGTTTTTTGTTTTTTTGTTGTCGTTGTGAGTAGAGGGGTGTATAGGAGTTTAACGTCCTTTTCCACAACGTAAGGGTGATATCAAAGACGAGGCAACAAGAAGAAGGCCAGCACAAATATTTGGCCCCTGCCGTTGTTGTTGTTGATAGTGGTGGTGGTGGCTAGGGGGGGGGGGGTTTCGTCGCACAACGTGTTCGTAACGCAGATTAATTTTGCAGAGAAATCAATAACTTAAAAGTTTCTGAAGTTCCTCTTGTGACATGTTTGTGCAACTCCCTAGAAAAAAAATGATACCATGCTATCCTTTTACTTGCAAGTATGAATATTGATTTCTTTCATCATGTCCTTTCGAAGAAATGCCTGCGTATATGATATGTTATGGTAGTTTTGGCGTCTTTTCGGCGCACTCACTCTAAGCATCTCTGAGTTTGAAATACTCACGCGCCGCAAGACTGAAGGTTGTGACTGTGATAGCATGCCTGTGGTAATGCAAATTAAGCGATACCGTACGTTAACACCTCCACCCTGTTATCCATCTTTTGTGTAGGCAACAGATATATACAGATACAGATAACTTTAATTGCTATTTGATTTTATACACAAAAAAGCTTTTACGTCATAGGAATGTGTTTTGGTGTTGTTCATTCACTCATCACAGTCACGCACCATAGACACTAAGAATAAGAATAACTTTATTAATCCCCTCAGGGAAATTTATGGTGTACAGCTCTTGACATAAGAACAGAATCTCCATGTAAAAAAAAATCAACCATGTACCCATACGCACTCTTCACTCATACACCCATCTCATACACTCATGGCAGTAATACTGTAAATGATTAAGAACAAATTTCTTTAAAAATGAATTTCATAATTAAAAACAGAACTATAATTCAAAAACATAATACTACTTCAGTCCAAAATCTTCATATAAAATACATAATATACTACCTTAAATGTCATAACAAACAGCCCAAAATTAAAATACTTAACAGCTTAAGATACATAACACACCCGTATACACCCCGTACATGCACACTCGACACACTCTCAGACATAAACAGAGATTACAAAAGGGGAACGCACCTGTACAGATGTACGCGCGCGCGCGCGCACACACACACACACACACACACACACACACACACACACACACACACACACACACAGAGTTCCTCACATACACATAAACATATCTGCTATAATTTAAGTATAAAAGTAAAAGTGATATAGTATTGCACACGTCAAATGGCAAAAAAACAAAACAAAAAAAAAGGATTTCAAATGTTACATTCAGTTTCCGCAATCTGCCTAAATGCAATTTAAGATACAAATTAAAACAACCAGATGCAGTCAGGAAAGACAGTTCTTGAAAACACCAAACGTCTTACTGTGTAAAACTACTGAGTTACGAACTGTGTGCACTCAGTCCTAATCTAATATAGGTCATCTTTTCTTTCCTAACGCCATCGGGGAAAAACAAAACAAAACAAAAAACCGCCCAAGTTTTTACCAGATCTACTGCGCTTAGTTCCTTGTTTCCAGAAGACGGAAATTTTGTTGAGTTGAAAAAGGGTAATGTTGGTTCGGCTTGATTACAAACGGAAGTGAACTGTTTGTTCAGCTCACTGAAACCACTCACCAGGTAAAGTTACAAAGAAGAACCACACAATAAGCCATAAAGATCTGAACATGGCCGCTTTAGGATTTCTTTTTTTTAAGTTCGCGAATTCTCCAAGGAATTTGCGCGCCAGGACAATGAACCTTTTACCAAATAGAGCTTTATTGAAGAATTTGACTTTACATTGATGGTGTGGCACGATCTTTCGCGCTGATTGATGGCTGTTCAGTGCACTGAAAGATACTTTCCCGGTGGGGGAGCGTGCGTGTGTGGTCAATCACTGATTGTATGTTGGCCGTCCCATTTATCACTCTCTCGGAGTAAACGAATTACGCTGCCAAGGATTTATTTATTTTTTTTGCTGCCCCAACTCTTTTGCCAGCTCCAGTGGTGTTCCTCCCAGGTCATGGGTGGAATCCACGGAGGGCTCGAAAGCTGGGGCAATTTTTATTATGCATGATGATGGAGATGAAGATGATGGTAAGATGATGCTATGGAGGTCCGTGTGGTTTGGGACTGCGGGACAGGGCCGGATTCCACGCTTCCCATCATAAATATCCCGGCGTAAACCAGGCCCGGCCGTGTAAACATCCACATCATAAGACGTGCCATACCAAGGGAAGCACCCCCAAAGTCGCATCCGTGAAGTGGGTTAATCTCGGCTGTGTGGCAACAGCCTCCCCATTGGGCCCATAGCACACCCGCTCTGGGTAGGAGGCGACCTAGGTAGGAAAAATCCCGCTTGCCTCGGCTGGGACTCGAACCCTGGTCTCCCGGTCCATGGTCCGAAGTGCTAACCACTACACTACGAGGACTGGTTGCCAAGGAAATTTTGTTGACGGTCATATTTTAAGATCGCTAGGTTTCACAGCAGCCAGCTTAATATGTTCTGGAACAGCTTCTGGAACACTTGTAACTGCACTTGTACACTCAATAATAGTCTAGCTTCATGATTAGTAAAGCTCCGAATGCTACACACTGCCGTCTGCAGGTTGTGCGAGCAAAACTTCAAATTCTTTTACTCTTGCCCGCAACACTAGCTGACTCCTCGATACGCTTGTCGCCTGAAGCCTTTTGTTGGCACAGTGGCAGTGTTTGAGATGCTATCAGCGTGAAGGTGTCTAAGCGGTACGGCGGAAGGTACTACAGGAAATTCTGTTGACGGTCATAGTTTAAGATCGCTAGGTTTCACAGCAGCCAACCTATGTTCTGGGACAGCTTCTGGAACACTTGTAAGTGCACCTCTACACCCTAGCTGACCCCTCGATACGAGTGTCGCCTGAAGCCGGTATAGTCTTCCTCTTCATTTACCAAAATGTTTGGTTTGACCGATGACCAAAAAGTCGGAACATGTGCGTCGTAAAAAGAAGACCATGTGTTCGCGTTTAAGTTACAAACGCACTGGGACGTGTAACAAGTTCTTTTTTTTTTTTATTCATCTTTTTGGACATATTTACAGACGTGTACAAGACACACATAAATACAGCAGCAGTTTAACAAACTGAAACAAACCATGAAGCAAGTACAAAACAAAAGCAGAGCGACTGAAAGGAAAAACGAAATAAAATCACTTGCAGTAGTTGTGTTACTTATATCAATAAAAACAACAGCAGCAAAACAAAACAAAACGAAACAAAAAAAACAACAACAAAAACAAGTTCTTGACGATGTGAGAAGTAGGGCAGAAGTTCGCCACGGGTGTTGCAAGAGAGAGAGAGAGAGAGAGGGGTGATTCCCCTAAAACGCAAACACTAATATGTGTTTTATGCATGCGCACATTGACTATAGTCACGGATATGAGCACCCATGTCTTGTCGGAGTGAGTCCAAGTTCACCTGTGTGATAGATGTGGTTTCACAATCGACTTTGCCCTTGTAGTGTGTGGAGCTCGGAAGTAATGATAAAAGCAGTGAAGTGTATTCCACTGGCAGCAAACAGATGCAACAGACAAGTATGAATTTCTTGCTTGCTTTTTTTTTTTTTTTTTTTTTGGGGGGGGGGGGGGGGGGGCGCAGGTTGTACTTGCGCTGATTTGTTTACCGCTTGCATATTACGGCATGTTGCGATCCTCTCCGCCAAATCAGCAGTGTGTGTGTGTGTGTGTGTGTGTGTGTGTGTGTGTGTGTGTGTGTGTGTGTGTGTGTGTGTGTGTGTGTGTGTCAACAATTCTCAGGCACCATCAATTATCATCAAATGTTTTTTTTGTACTTATGAGCACATTCATAAGTTTTTAACTTGTTGTGCTCGGTATCGTCGAAATTGTGTGAGTGAATTTTCTGTCTGTTCAAAATGAATAAAAACTGTTTAAACCAATTATCATCATAACATGCAAGTAAATAATCGCCACGTCGATCGAAAGACAGACATGCTGTTATCTTCTTTTTCAGTTGTAATTGATCGCTAAACGAGCTAATTCCATCTTTGCTAAACCAGCTGATGTTTTGAAACAGATTTGCTCTGAGGTGCGCCTGTACGCTGGAAATACTCTATCTTGATGATTAGTAGAGCTCTTAATGCGATACAATGTTGTTTACATTTTGCGCGAGGGGTCCAACATTCAGATTCTACGACTGTTGTTACACTACTGGAGCGTTCAGTGTGGTCGCCGCGTCATCGAGTACGCTTCTGCTGGCTCAGTGCCAGCATTACAGACGCTGTTACTGTCCAGGTGTCTAAGTGGTGTGATGATAGATACCACGAAAACAGCCCAGAACGGTCTGTGAGCTTAAAAATGGTAGCATTAGCCTCTTTAAAACGTGACAGAATATTCTGGGTGGTATCGACTCCTATTTTATTCCTTGTGCAAGACACGCCCGGAGCGGTCCGCTTTATTTACCGAAATCATGAAGAATTTATTCCGTTTTTTGTTTGTTTGTTTTTTGTTTGTTTGTTTTTTTTTGTTTTTTTTTTTGCTTGTTTTTTTTTGCAACACAGAACGTGCTAGAGCTGAAATAACACTAAACTTTGCCTCGCTGGTCCTACGTTCATGTACGGACAATTCCAAAATGTTTGTTCGAAAATGGACGGTCAATACCGCATGCTTGTCAGTCTTCAGTTACGCAGGTTTTGCTCTACGCGGCCAAACACTATGTGGAATCCTTCGTAAAATATGCATAGAGAAAGGCGTACATTGTTTGAGCATAATCATTTGGGTAAAAGCAACTGAGTGTTACGAGCGTGGCTGTGCCTTTTTGTTTGTGTTGTGTTTTGTATGCTGTAGGATAACAGCTGTACTGGGTTTTTTTGTTGTTGTAGTTTTAGTGAGATAGAGAAGTCGCTATGTTTAGTTCATATTCTGTTTTAGAAATGTAAATCTGTTTCCCGTGATCCAGAAGTTTCTATTGTTATCACGAGTATTCGAGAGGTGGTGTGACCTTGTTTTGGCTGTAGCCTTTTCGCCTCGGGCGGCCGTATGCACTTAGGGCCTAGAGCTGAGTCGCTCGGAAATCTCGTGCAAATCGCTTTGTTCTGACTTGTTTTCGATTAAAAGGTGTTATATAACGCGCCTAGGTTCGGCGGGCAGGTACTTGATTATTAAAATAGTAATAAAGTGATTTACGTTCTGATTTTTTATTGGTTATTCTGTACTAGTTGATCGGAATGTGCTGGAATGTTGTGTCTGTATATAAGGCCCTGAGATGTTTGCGTGTGTGTGTGTGTGAGAGAGAAGCTTGTATTTGCAAAGCTTGAAAGTGCAGTGTAAAGCTGAAAATCCATATGTCCGGTTGCGGTGCGGTTGCAGTCCGGCAGCGGCACGGCATGTGCGTTTTCGCATCCGGAAAACGCAATGTTTGAATCCACACGGCAGTTTTCCGCCTTTTTTGTTTTGAGACAGCATAGCAAAACTGATGGCACCTGTCCATTCCCAACTCGCGAGGTTGATCAAAGAAGAAAGGCTGGTACTTTTGATCTTGCCGTTTGCAAAGAAAAGAAAGAGCAAATCAAAAAGGCGTCATCGATTTTGGATACATCCTATTCTGAGACAGCGACGATCGTATGGTGCGTTTTTTTCCATCTTGTAAGAGAGCTTCAGATGGACGGAGAGAAGTTTCAACAATATTCTCGACTCTCCCGGGAGCAGTTTGCCCAGGTCCTGCATTCTGGCGCGAAAAAAAAGTGCCACGCTCCCCTTTTTTACCGCACGTCAGCCATGCGGCATGCGGAAAAATCGCTCCAGTGTCCGATTTTTTATTTGCCGCAACGGTGCCGCAAACTCGCCGGATCTGTCTCGCTGCCGCAACGTACTAATGGATTCATGTCATGAGATTTACGTTGGAGCGATTTTTCCCGCACCGCAACCGCACCGCAACCGGACATATGGATTTTCAGCTTGTCACCAGAGAAGTGCTGTAATAAACTCCACACGGTTATAACTTTTCTACGCGCTCACGTGTTTTCTGTGAGTAAAGAGACAACGTGCGGTCCACAAGAACTCGCTACGTGAGGATTTGTTCGCCTTTGTGTCATCGTCCTACCTCGATAAGACGACGGGCTCTCCAACACATCTCCACACGCAACACTGAGACGCATGCGTAACTGACCGTCCACATTTTTTTCTCCGAACGAATATTGTTGGAGTTGGCCACGAAACTTTGCCTCGCTGCTTTAACGTTTATTTGCATTTATTCTACCTCGTGACGTCTTGTGTCCAAAGAACACAAACGCAAGAGGTCTCAAAATGCCTATATATTCCCGATTAGCCTCAGGCATCATATTCACCCTTAAAAAAAGCTTCAATCTAGAGGGTGGGTGGGTGGGTGTTTGGGAGTTTTACGTCCTTTTCCACCACATAAGGGTGATATCAAAGACGGGGCAACGAGAAAAAAAGCCAGCACAAACATTTGGCCCCAGCCGGCGGGATTCGAACTCACGAACCGAGCATTGAGAGTCCAACGCTCTACCATTCGGCCACCCCGGCTCCCTGCTTCAATCTAGAACAAAAATTATTATGCACAGGTCATTCAAGAGCACGCACCTGACAGGAGTTTAAAAAAAAAAAGTGAATGTGTCCTTTCCACCGAGGCCTCACTGGCGTTATACTAGTCTACTTGCTGTATAGGCCAGAAAGCCGCTCCGTCTAAATCCGCTCGTGTCAATGTGGCCGCTCTCCAGTGCCAAAAAAAAAATAATAATAATCCCACCTTCACTGGCAGCTTGCCTCTTGTTGCGCCCCCCTAGCATGCACCTTGGCCTACAAAGTTTAAAAAAAAAAATCACGAAAATCACGCTTTTTCATGACAACAAAAATCATTTCAAACTAGCACACTCGCCCAACAGGGTTCTACAAATAAACGCCAAACATGACCCCAGGCTCAATATGTGTCCTTACGCTTGTGACGTCAATGTTGTGTAATACGTCATGGTATGCACTTTCCGTCGATTGCCTGACTGTTCCTGGGACAGATGCCAGACAAATGCCCAGGGCATGTTCAGGCAAAGTTGCCTCATTCGAACATCAGGTTAAACCTATGACATCATCGTCTAATCATATGCCCATGCTCCCATCTGTAACTAACTAGTGATTTACTGAAAAATAATGGACTTCAAAGGAGACGGATTTAGCGCACAGGACAAAATAACATATACTTTGCTTACCTATGCCCTTCAGAATACTGACATACATGTAATAAAGAAGGGAGCTTAGTTAACTGTATGTTTTTACTATTCAGGACATTATTGTTGTGATAATAATCAGAGAAAGTCTACAGTTCTTTGGGGAAAAAGGACTGAATTACCTAAGTCCTTTTTCAAGATAACGGTAAAGGGTCATCATTATTATCATCATCATCATCATCATTATCATTATTATGGGGAGAGACAGTTTACCGTGTTTTTTTTGTTTTGTTTTGTTTTTTGTTTGTTTGTTTGTTTGTTGTTGTTGTTGTTGTGTGTGTGTGTGTGTGTGTGTGTGTGTGTGTGTGTGTGTGTGTGTGTGTGTGTGTGTGTGTGTTTTGGGGGGAGGGGGTGGGAGGTGGAAGGGCTGAAGCGAGTACGTTTACTTTCAAGATCGTGGTAAAATGTTGACTGAAAGAATCGTTTGCGAATTTCTACCTTAGTCATGCTTTACATGGGAGACCGCTGCATGCCACAGAATCTGCCCTTTCCGTGTAACAGATGTGCATGATTAATGGATTAATGTGCGTGTGTGGGAAACACAGCTTGTCCTTCGTAGATAAAATCTGTTACCGCTGTACTACCGTCAACAGGAAAATGATACAGAAATCTACAGAGTAGCTGGTGATGGCTCAAGGAAAAGGACAAAAAAAAAAAAAAAAACCCTTGAGGTCGGGCTGTTTACAAAGACTACCGTTATAACAGAGACATTTAGTTCTGTGGGATCACCTAAGCGTCATGATTGTGTGAAAGTTTCTGGTTTATGTCAAAGTGCTTTTCCACCTGTTGTTGGAAGGTTCAGTCAGTATTCAAATCTATCGTCATTTGTTTAAAAAAAAGGCGTAGGCGCTATGCACGCCCATGGCACTTAGCCCCTTTTTTATAGATGACTGAAGTTATGCAGACCTGGACGATAGTCTGACACGGGGCGGTAGAAATAAAGGAAATAAAGGATCTTTGCAAGAATCACGTGAAGATATGCGTGAAAGTCTTGCAAAATGCATTCCTATTGCAATAATGCCGCATTTCCTATGTACTGCTATTGCAAATGGACTTGCATGATTTCAAAGGCAAGCTGAAAAAAATGTGCAAAATGCACCGGCTAACTTAATTGACAACTTCACCAGTAAACTGTCTGCATCTAGCAAAATGCACTGTCTAACTTTATTGAGAACTTTATCAGCGAATGTGTTTGTCTGTATCTGGCAAAATGTCTGTCAGCATACATCTTTGCTTTCATTTCAGACATGGCTTTGCTGTCCCCTACACAATCTACAAAGCAACCCGCACCAGCATAAAAGCGAACTATCTGAAACAGTAGCGCGTTGGCCGAAACAATGGACACATTTCCACAGATACCTGGACGTCCCTACAGTCGTTTTTCATGATTTCCTGTCCTGAATGTTCCTAATGGCAAGTAACGATTTTACGATGAACGTCTACACACCGATGAAACTAGCAGCCAGCCAATCAACGACCCAGATCGCATCCATTGGTGGCATTAACCGTCTTTTGTGTAACGTCTCCGCGCCAGACAATGAAAACACGCTGGTCAGTGGTTGTGCCGGTTGGCGACAAGCTCCTAATGAGGGCGGGCCACGAGGATGGTCACGTGACGCGACAAGGAGTCCGGTTTATCTGCTTGTGGTGTTATCTGGCTGGGTACTGTCTGGTGTGCTGGGGTCTGCGTTTTCCGATAAACATTTCACGTGTCCTCGTCTCCGTCTCTTTGTGATGTCGCCACCTGTTCTCATGTGTTGCTGCCATTTAAAAAGGATGATGTTCGAAACTGTTGAAAAGATTGTCACGCCTAAAGCTGCAAGTTTGCGTTATTTTGACTGTTTGACGAGAACTTACCTCTCCCGAATGCTTCTAAAAATTACGCAGCGCTTGAGAGCAACGCTCCAGCAAGGGAACAACGTTTCAACGTTACAGACAAATCGTGCGTTTTACCAAACTTGTGAGAGCTGCAGACAGACAGTATTCGGGGCAATGTCTTGGGTCGTTTCCAGGATTTTCCGAATACGGAGACAATTCGTCTCGTTCTGGAAACAACGGAAATGTTCCATGATCCGGAGAGTGTTAAGGTACCATCAGTGGGAACCTGCATCAAGTTTCCTTCTCGCAGAGAGTGCTGGCCGGAAACAAAGAGAAGCTTTCTCAGTTATCAGCCGTGCCGGAAACGGTTTTGACGTCGTTAGCGACGGAGATATCGGGCAAATTAGAGACCGCTGCGGTAATAGTGCTGGAAACTCGTTCACAATCGATTCTAATGCGGTCGGGAAGCTCTCTGACTTTGTCACGTTTGACAGGTACCGTGAGTGTCTTCAACAGGCTGCCGACAAAACCAGTGACCTCCAGTTAGCCTTTGGCTTCTCTGAAGAATCTCCGACGGTAGAGGGTGATCTTAGAGATGACCATGTCGCCTCGACTGAGAAAGAAATAAAAGAAACACAGGGAGAAGACACTTCAAGATACCTCCACATCAACGACAAGCAATTCAATGACAGCAGCGACGAACTCGCTGACGTCCAGCACTGTGTCTCCGAAAACGCTTGCAAATGCAGTAGAAGTGTTTTGTCCAACGTCAGTACGGTTTCGGCAGGCACGCTGAATAAAGCCGATACCATTCTGGCCAACGCTTGCAAAACTACGAGTTTTGTGTTGCCTAAAACTTGCCTCCACACAAAAACTGTTTCAGCAACTGGGAGCAAATTGCCGAACGTGCGCCGAAAATTGTGTTTCTTCTCGTCAGACACTCGCAAAAATGCCTCCTCTGTTTCAAAAGTTTGCAAAATGTTTACTTCCAATCCGAGGGATGCTGTCGGAAGTACCTCACCCTCTTCTGGCGCTGTTTTTCGAAAAGACGAAGGCGGTAAGGTCAAGTTCGGACAAGGCACGGCTATGGTTGTGAACTCCTTATTTTGGACAGGTCGTGCTCGCCAGCTTGTGCTCGTGTGTTTAATTCACATCCTCCTTCAGTCCACGCAAGCAGAAACCATTATGAAAATCGGACTTCTTCATCCAGATAAGAGCGGACCAAAGCCAATGGGTGGTGAGATACAGGTCGCAGCCGATTACATGCTGAGGACGATAAACAAAGAATTCAAGGATACTTACGATTACACGCTGCAATATGACAGCATAAACACGACATGCGACGAAGGAGAAGGCCTGTACAATTTCGTCGAATTCCGACAAGCACATAAGGATGTCACAGCATTTGTTGGTGAGTACTTCATTTATTCGGTCTGCTTACGTATAACTTAACACACACACACACACAGAGTCACACACACACACACACACACACACACACACACACACACACACACACACAGAGTCACACACACACACACACACACACACACACACACACACAGTCACACATACACACACAGAAGACTGCACACGGAACGAAGTGGCTCGATGTCCGTGCTTGCGTGGTACGCGCAAAATACGGAAAAGCATACATTGCACGCAGCACAATCATGTAGTGTTTTTCGCCAAGTGAGCATCAGCTGGATTGGACTATAACATAACCCTTTCACAGCCGGCGGAGGACGCCGCTTATTATCACCAAACTTGATAGACTTTATTTTGTTTGTTTATCCTATGTTCTTCCCCAAGTGTCCCTCTAGGCTCATGGCAAATTTGGTGGCAGTCGGCTGACTCGTTTGGACACCAACCCCTCACACACACACACACACACACACACACACACACACACACACACACACACACAGACGCTAGCCGCTTATTATATAGATAACAAGAAATCACATTTATACAGCACAACTCTTGAAACTCATTGCGCGTTCACACATCACTCACGCGCGCATAGAACGCGTGCTAGAACAGCAGGCACCACGATCTTCAGCAAAAAAAAAAAAAAGAAGCAAGTTTAAACAAATGTGACCGTACATCACGAAATGAGTCGCTTTGCGCCTGACTTCATTTTGTTTAGCAGCCAAAAATAGGCAGATGAGGCTGGATTGGTCGATTTTGAAATTTCATTTGATTTGGACTGTTTAACTATTTTTCTGTGATGAGCTTTAATACCTAAGCCAGATTAAGTGTAGAAATACTTTATTCAGCCTGAAACAGGTTGCTAAGGAAAACTTCTATAACAGCGTTTTCTCAAGTTTGTTCTCGTTTTCTGGTGAAATGTGATCTGAGGGGATATCTGTTTAAGAACTACTGTATCTTTGCCAAAAGATCATTCGCAGTCATTACCGTTTCCGTTTCCAAAAGATCATAGTTAAGGGAAAATAATTATACCATTTGAAAGAGCATTTCTTCTACTTTGTGTTGATGCCAGTATCTCAGAATAGTCAAAACGTGACTTACGACTCATATCGTGGTGTACGGTCACAAATGAATTATTTTTTTAGCCCTGACTTGAAACATGACAAAGTTGGTTGCTGTCTCATACCAGTAGGCAGAGAGTTCCAGACTGTTGAGATTGAAAACCGGAAGCTACATTCACCAAAACGTGTAAGGTGTATTGATTTTGGGTCTGTCAACAGCCAGATTTGTCGCACATGAACAATTCTGGGTCGACTCACAAGGAATAATGAAAGCGAATGACTTTTGCAGACCCTCCAGCACGCATGGAACTGCATAACATTCTTTTCAGAAACGTCAGTACTGACGAAGCAACATGTTTGTTTGTTTGTTTGTTTGTTTTGGACGCCATGAACAATGACAGAATTGTTTCTCTTTGCGAATCTTTACATAATGGATGAATCAGATGTCGAAATAGGACGTTGGACTTTCAGTGCTCGGGGCGTGGGTTGGAATCCGGGCGAAGGCAAAATATTTGTACTGGTCTTTTCAGCATTGCTCCCTCCATGATGTGTGTTGAAAAAGGGCGTTACACTCTTAACATCCACTTACCCGTCTTCTACGAGCACACAAGAGCTTTTGTCAACGGGCGACGAGTCTTGTGGACTTGCAGAAATCATCCTTCTATCATTCAGCCAATGAGTGTTATCATTACTGATCAGCCTGGTGTATTTTACTAGCTGCTGGTGCAAATTTCTGATGTGTTAAGTCTGAATGCTTCGCTCGGTGTTTCAACCGTTGCCGTAGCTACCTCGACGGAGGCTCGGTAACTATGGCAAAAATAGAAACATCTCGCGGTTTATCAGGTGAGAATCCGCTGGAAGATTCACCAGTTAAGCTGTCAGCTTGTGGGGGCAATCAGTGGTACTTCGTCACCAATGCGAGAGGTCAGGTTTCAGTCCCACCCGGCTCAAAGAATTTTTCAGGTTTCAGTCCCACCCGGCTCAAAGAATTTTTCCTTCTAGTACGTGGCACCGTTCATTCGGGCCGATCGTCGGGGGTTCTCTCCGGGTACTCCGGCTTCCTCCCTCTCTGCCTTGTAAATGGCCCACAAAATTTGAAAATAAATGCAATTCTCAATTCCAAAACTGAAATAGCTGAAATGACCTTTCGCACCACGTGACTGTGATGTGTTTATGTCCAGTGTGTGAGAGAATGCGTGTGATTCACGTGAGCGTGCGTGTTGAGTTCGGTTCGCGGCGCTTTGAGCCAATTCAAGAAACTGAGTAAAGTGCCTATACAATACACAGTTAGTAGTAGTAGTAGTAGTAGTAGTAACATACCGACCATGCCTGACATATTTATGCCCTGTTCCCTGTTCTTGCCATCTGTATTTCTCTCTGTATTTCCCTCCTTTTTATGTTGTTTCCATAGTAATGGAAACAACATAATAGGACGGGCTAAAATTTCCACGTTCATAGGCAAGCATCTGTGGTACAAACGCACGTCACTGCCGATCTCCCGCAGAGACGATTATGCAAGTGTAACTCTGACAATGACGTAAGAAAACCTGCGTCATCGATGCTGGCATGTATGCTGTTCCGAACGCGCTTCTTCTCCTCACTGAGTGCCGTCTGTATGGATGTGTGTGTGTGTGTGTGTGTGTGAATTGTGTCCGGGCCCGTTTCTTCGAAAATACTCAACCGAATGGCTTCAAATTTGGGGTATCCAAATTTATCAAAATGTTACATTAGACGATTCAAGCGTGTGATGATTGCTTAAGTGATTTGGGAGTTATCGCCCTTTTGAGACAAGTTGGTTGTCTTTCGTGTACAGGCGTAATATTTATTTAAATCACTCAATTTTTTGGCAGTAGATAGCTTGAATACGGACTCTGAATTGACTCACTACTAGAAAATGGTCGCTCTTATAGTTTTCATGTAAACCGAGCCTGAGTTGACATTGCATGTGAACCCAGTTCAGATGCCTATTTCTCCGAAAATACTGAACCGATCGATTTCAAATTTGGGGTTTCTAAATGAATCAAGATTGTTGAATAGAAGGCCCGATCCAGGTACGATTGCACACATGATTTGCGAGTTATCGCCCTTTTCAGAATAAGTGGCTTTCTGGCGTTTAAAGGCGTAATATTTACCTAAACCACTCCATTTTTTGGACATAGATAGCATGAATACGGACTCTCAACTAAGTGAAGTTTGGAGGTTGTCGCTTTTATACTTTTGGCGTAAGCCGTACCTGATGAAAGTGCTGGTGAACACACTTTAGATCTCAAAATCGCTCCTACTATACATAGATAATGAGCCTGGGGTGCCATAAAAAATATACAAAATAATTAGAAAAATTCACTGCAGCCGTTATCGTCAGTTGACTCGAAAATTTGTACTCACAGCACATTTCCTCTGCAAGCCACACGCCTCACAAACATCGAAGAAGAGACGCACGCGCACTGACGTAAAGTAAGTGCGTCATGTTTGATTGACGTGATGCTGTTTTTTCTTGGGGGTGTCTCGCCACTTTCTTTCGGAATTCCTCTGTTTGGAGACGTGGTGTTGTATTTTACTTATGCTATGTCGCCATCATCGTGCACTCGCAGAGATGATACGGGATACAACAGACTACAACTCCAATACTTTATGAACAGAATATGCGCGGAGAACAAATTCATGAAAGAAGAAGAATCCAGAACGCTGTGCAGGGGGGCTGCTTACGTCAGATCTAGAACATTCCTCAACTTACTGGAAGGCTCGAAATCTCTCCAAGGTGACGTAATCTACTGACGTTACTGCACCAGCATGTTCTGGGATGGTCTAGAAATTATTTTGCATCGAAATGCAGTATCTTTTCGCAAGAGTCTCTACAACTTGACATGTGGAAAGCGGGAATTTCAGTGGGTTTCGTTTTTGCCACTGACTCACACTCAGAAGCATAATGCAAAGATCTTGGAAACATAAAGATAGTTCACTTACCTCCCTTTGAGGGACAACGCGTAATAATAATAATAATAATAATAATAATGAGTATTGTATAGGCGCTTTACCCAATTTCACGAATCGGCTCAAAGCGCCGCGAACTGAACCCAACACGCACGCTCACGTGAATCACACGCATTCTCCCACACACTGGACATAAACATATTACAATCACGTGGTGCGAAGGGTCAGCTCAGCTATTTAAATTTCGGAATTTAGAATTACATTTATTTTTCAAATTTGGTGGGCTGAACATTTCCAAAGCAGAGGGGGAGGAAGCCGGAGTACCCGGAGAGAACCCCCGACGGTCGGCCCGAATGAACGGTGCCACATACGAGAAGGAAAAATTCTTTGCCCCGAGTGGGACTCGAACCCCCCACCTCTCGCATTGGTGACAAGTCTCTTAACCACTAGACCACCGACCGCGCATCCCGCAGATCTACGCAGTTGTTTGACCCAACCCTACACTAGCCGCCGTAAAACATTTTAATAAGAAAATAAACAAAAACGAAGATGTCAGCGACTGCCAGGTGGTCTCCCCCCATATATTTCGCATGTGTTTTAGGCCTATGGAAAACATAAGTACTCTCAAAGTTCCGGAGGACGAAAGAAAGATCTAGTTTGGCTTTCACTGCTGTACGTAGGCTACGCAGTGCATTTCGTTCGATGTGTTCAAGTAAAACTAGTACGGAACACAGAAAGATCGAATGTGCGAGAGATCCAAAGATGGACGCATCCGCTGAATACTTCCTGCTAACTCAGCATTAATCATATCTGCGACCGACGATCCAGCAGATTCTATGTTGTGATATGGTTTTACAATGGTTAGAACGAAGTTCAGCCGGATGATTTTGTTCTCTGTGTGTGTGTGTGTGTGTGTGTGTGTGTGTTCTGAATTTAGATGCAGGTAGACGCTAGCACAATTTAAGTCACCGTGATTTGTAAAGTTGTCAGGGAAAAAAATTACGCTGTATCTGCGTCAGCCGCGTGTGTTTACTGTTAGTTTACACTGCATGCACACGTACCACTTGAGGTCTTTTTTTTTTTCTTTTTTCTTTTTTGGACAAGAAAGCGAAAAAAAAATGTTTGTTTTTCAACAGGAATACCAAAAGAAGTATTTCCCCGTTTATATTTGTCTGTTATTTGAACAATTCGGCGCAGAACACAATTGCATGCTTTTGTGATCGCTTTCCACTTTCCGCCATGCTGTCACTATAGGGGCCAGATCTAGGATGCGCGCTAATGCGGGCAGACAACTCTTCGCGTTGTCCCGCTATATGTCTCTCTTACGACACTCTCTGGAGCACAGAGTCTTTCAGTGGAAAGTACCTCTGTGCACAGTGGGGAAATGGCGCTCACTGCGCTACCGTGACGGGCCTAAATTGTCTCGGTGCTCTCAAACACAAGGTCGCGCACTATGTCATCCTTGACCAGCTTTGAACCCAGAGGGATCCTCAGTGGCGCAAGTGATTAGCAGGCTGTCTTC
>JACVVK020000707.1:0-20000 GCA_018292915.2 Batillaria attramentaria | reverse complement strand
TGTGTGTGTGTGTGTGTGTGTGTGTGTGTGTGTGTGTGTGTGTGTGTGTGTGTGTGTGCGCGCGCTGTCGTGTCTTGCTGTATGATGCGTCACCAACGACAGCGGTCAGATGGCGCCATTAACGTACTTTCCTTTGTCAACCGTCATCAATATATCGTTGTCATTGTCGAAGTCATCATTATCGTCGTCCTTATCGTCTTGGTCGTCATGATGACTGCTGATGTCACCGTCGTCGTCGTCCTCATCATCATCGTCCTCGTCACTATAATCGTGAGACCATCATCATCGTTGTCGTCGTCGCCGCTATCATCGTCTTCATTGTCATCATCGCTCTTTAGCAAGGGAGAACGCGTTGCCGGCATGTTGTGTTCGATGGATCTTGATTTTTCGCTGTCTGTGCGTTGGACTGAAGGCAAATATTGAAAGTTACTGAAGCCGCCATACAGGTGTTTATAACCGCGGTTAGTGAGGAAGGGTCTGACGAAAGTGATGATGATTTGGATGATAGTTTTGAGCCAGCCATTGACAAAGAAGGAAAGAGGAAGACCTGTCTGACAGTGTTACAAGTGACACTGAGATTCCTTGGACGGTTAGATTTCGGAAACTAGAAGCATACATGGCGAAACCAGTAGGGGGCTGAAGTCGTCCTCATGTTCGAGGCATTTGAGGGACAGAACAGACTTGAAACACACAAACGTGGTACATGTATAACGAATAATTATGCAACACCCTCACCAAGTCAAATTTAACTCCAAACAGAAATAGATTAATTATGATTTTTGTCGTGAGGCCACTGGTTTAAAACCTCGGCGGCCAAAACTTACTTGATAGAATTGAGTTAAGTGGTACAGTGCCAGACTTCACCAAAAGATCTCAGAACGATATATGAGCCTACAATAATAATAATAATGAATTTTGTATAGGCGCTTTACCCAGTTTCATGAATCGGCTCAAAGCGCCGCGAACTGAACCCAACACGCACGCTCACGTGAATCACACGCATTCTCTCACACACTGGACATAACCACACTACAATCACGTGGTGCGAAGGGTCAGCTCAGCTATTTAAGTTCCGGAATTTAAAATTTTATTTATTTTTCAAATTTTTGGTGGACTGAACATATCCAAAGCAGAGCAAAAGGGGGGGGGGGGGGGGAAGCCGGAGTACCCGGAGAGAACCCCCGACAATCGGCTTGAATGAACGGTGCCACATACGAGAAGGAAAAATTCTTTGCCCCGACCCCTGACCTCTCGCACTGGTGACAAGTCTTTTAACCACTAGACCACCGACCGCCCCATCTTAAAAGATTGGATCTTTTATTTTCTGACGCTCTTAGCAAACCCTTTGAAGTAGAAGATAATGAAATGGTATGTCTGTCTGATTTACGTTTCACCGCAATGCTTTTTATGTTCACCGATTTTCCAGCTCATTGGTTGACGTTTCTATTGTTCATTTGGGGCATCACCGGTAGCGAGGCTCTCACAGAAACCGTACTTAAATTCCAGACGACTGGCTGTCGTGTTGTTCAGAAGACAATGTGTTACGCTCAGTTAAACCAGCTTTCTACACAACCTATGGTTCTCAGTAAGGAGACGTCAATTGCAGTTAGCCCACGCTAAAGTACTGTTTTGTTTTCGCTCGATAAACCATGATACAGTCAGACAAAGAATGACCTTTGTCAGATTAAGGTTGTCCGTCCCTTTGTTCTACCCTCTGCGCCTCCGTGAACACCTTAACACAAAGCTGACTAAGTGCAGTAATTAAATTACGTTTACAGGCTGCAAGAAGATTTTACTCTGGATAACAGTCATAAACTTAAAGATCGTAGCTATCTTGCCATCTAAAGCAAATTTTCAGACCGCGTGTTTCGCATTTTACAACAAGCCACACAGCGGACTGGCATTGGCAGGAATCAACGACAGTAGAGACGGCCTCCGGTTTATTATAAGAGGAACCAAAGCCACTGATATAGTAGACAATAACAGAACAAAACTAATGACACCATTGACGTAAGTACAACAATGACAAGCGATGACGACATGCCAGATTACGTCACTGCGTTCCAAAGTCGTGACGTCCACGCACCTTATTCTGTGTCGTATTTCTTATAATGTCTTTGTTATGACTCAGTTCAAACATGAGTGTAATGAGTCTAATTCTTTGAGGCGATGGGAGAAATAGTCAGATTTCTCTGTTTTCAGCTTCTAACCAGTACTGAGGAAAATTATTTGCGGCGTAAAACTGATTTGCGTACTTGAAAATAAAAATAATAAAAATCTACTCACAGGGAAAAACCTGACAACCATTGGTTGTTGTAGTGTAGATGCGTGAAAGGTTTTATGTGTAACTTGTGCAACATCCATGGTAGCCAATTTTCTTACGAAAATATACAATAAATGCAACGTACCCAGACTTTTAGGCACGATTACTGACATTTAGTGTCTAAATACAGCAGTTCAAATTAGAAAAATCATCTCCAGCCTCACTCTTCACTTTAAAAAATCAAACATGGTATGCATATCTTGATCGAGTAGCTGAAACATTTTGTTTAAAAAAAAAAATCAACAATTATTGCATTTTGAAAGATTCGATTTTTTTCCTTTTTAGTTTTACTCTGAACACAGCCTTTTCCCGTAGATGACACATAGTACATGGTGTTGCCAGACGCCTATACTGCTTGCACACCTACTCTACGAAATCAACTCAAAGGCAGTCAAAGGAACGAGCAACCTTAAAGTAGCCGTGCGTGGAGCGACAGTTACGGAAATACCACTTTCAAAATGACCTTTTGCCTGTTTGGCAACTTGTGGGCATTACATTCCCTTCATTAGGCTGTTAACTTCGACTTTGCTCAGTCAAAGAAGATTCTTCATATAAACTAGTTGTTTTACAGCCTGGGTCAAAATATCACGGAAATCTGCATGGTTTATTTGGCTTAAGTAGTGGTACTGGAGATGGGGATGTCTCAGCACTGTGAATATTTGTGTATATATTAACATGCACAGCCTTTTTGGTATCGCCTGGTTGTTACAGTTGTTGTTGTTGTTGTAATGGTTTTCTAGCTGTAACTATTGTTTCAGAGTTTTGATTTTTGTAGTTGTGGTGGTTTTCTTGTCGTTGTTGTTCCGTGAGGGTGTGGTTTGGCTCGGTAGCGTTTCTGTCGACAATAGTGTTAAATAAATGTTACCTGAGTTTTGCCGACATTGTTATCTTGTAGCTCCTCTCCAGTATAAATCCCCTTTAAAGGCCGGAGCTTCCTGTCTTAAACATGCAGCACATCCTGTAACATCCACACAACACCCTGACATACACAACGCCCCTTCTCACCGATCAAACACATAGCCAGCATGCCACCGACTCATACAACTGTCTACAAAAAACAATCCCAAAATGAACAGCTGCTTTTGGCGTTTTGCCGAGGACACTTCATTCCGACCATAAAGTGCCGAGGATGAAGGGAAAATTAAAGAGGGAAAAAATTCAGAATTCAGACTTTTCGTTATTGTGGTTGTGGTGGTCTTGTTGTCGTCGTTGTTCCGTGAGGATGTGGTTGGGTCGGTAGCGTTCCTGTCGACAACAGTATTAAATAAATGCTACCTGATGTTTTGCCGTCATTTTATTTAGCCAGACACTGAACGACGTTAACTTAAACTGGAGAACACACACACACACACACACACACACACACACACACACACACACACACACACACACACACACACACACACACACACACACACACACACACGAAATCGACTAAGGTTTGCTCTTAGCCTTTGTTTGTTGTTGTTGTTTGTTTGTTTGTTTTGACAGATCTCATTGCTGAACGCAAGGGATATGAACGGTAAAAATAAATTCGGAAAAAAAAAAATGGAATTGTCTCATAAATGCACATCAATCATGCTGGGCAGCCGTTTTCATTTTGGAATGATGGAAAGTTTTTTTTCAAAAATAAAAAGTATTCAAAGTTTAAGAAGGAAAGGATGGCTGCAATATAGCAGAATAAAGACAAGAAGCTCCTTGCATCATTCATCTTTTTCTCCGGTTCTTTCTTTCTGTTGTTGTTGTTGTTGTAAAATCAAAAGATATTCAAGAGAAGACCGGTTTCGCAATCCCCATGACGTGTGTGTGTGTGTGTGTGTGTGTGTGTGTGTGTGTGTGTGTGTGTGTGTGTGTGTGTGTGTGTGTGTGTGTGCTGGATATTGTTGGACCTTTACCAGTCTTTCCGAACAAGTCTCTGTTCGAAGCGATTCAACGGAAACACTGAGAAAATCTTTTTTCCCTGAAAAGGAAACTGTCTTTGAAAATAATCAAAGTTTTCCTCAGAAGGCATACCCGCTTGACAGAATTATTGCCTTGGATTTGCCTGCACAAAGTCTTTCATCTGGAGATCAGTAGAAAAGTAAATGATAAATACTAAACGGATTCATGCGGAAATGCAACTTTTTTTTTTCCTTATCAGAAATTTAAGATTTCATCGTAGAATGAAAAGAAATCAGACTATGGTGATTAACTGGACATGGAAAAAGTTTTCAAAGTGTGATTGCGAGCAAGATTCGTAGTTATCAGAAAGGCTCCGTTTGTTATTTTGTTTGTCTTCTTAAGACAGGATTACTTCCCGGGGTCAAGTGAAGGCTTTACGGCTTTACTTGTATTTTAAAGAAAGAAGCAAATGAAAGGGTGGGTGGGTGGGTGTTTGGAGGTTTAACGTCCTTTTCCACTACATAGGGTGATATCAAAGACGGGGAAACGATGAAAAAGCCAGCACAAATATTTGGCCCCAGCCGGGATCGAACTCACGACCCGAGCATTAGAAGTCCAACGCTCTACCATTCGACCACCCCGACTCCCCAGCAAATTAAAGACAAATTAAATGAAGCATTAATCATGAAGCAACAACCGGGTTTCCACATAATGGGACAAAGAATGGGCGGGTGGGTGTTTTGGATTTTAACGTCCTTTTCCACCACGGAAGGGTGATAATTATCAAAGACGGGGCAACGAGAAAAAGGCCAGCACAAGTATTTGGCTCCAGCCGGGATTCGAACTCACGACCCGATCATTGAGATTCCAGCGCTCTACCATTCGACTATTCCGGGTCCCTGGGACAAAGGGTGATGTCAGTGGGACATAATTATTGAGTTATTGGTTTCAATCAAGTTAAGTCAGTTTAAGTCAGTCTACTTTATTGCCTTTACTGCCGCACAGGGAGACAGTTCAAAGGTGACTAAGATAAACAATGACAATGAAGACAGTAGGAATTACAGGGATTACACATAAAACACTATAGCCTTCACTGATTATTTCCACTTCTATCACATAATTATCTGTCACAGAAAGATCAATGGAAACAGCAGAAAATAATGTTCCCTTTCTGTATTAAAAAAAAAGAAAATTGTAGCATGGTGAAGGCCTGAGACATAACTATTTCTTGAAAATTTACTGGTCAATAGCGGGCATGCGACTTGGATGGGTGGGGTGGGTGTTTGGGGGTTTAACGCCTTTTGCATGTGACATGGGAATCATCCCGGCGTGGCATGGCTGTATTAACTGAATTCCTACCAACTAAGTATTGGGTACCGGTTGAGCACCATTCGCCTCAATAAAAAAAATCACAATTAATTTGAATTTAAATTTGGCTCAGCTGGTGTTTTGCACTTTGATTACAGTCATGTTTTCTGCAATAAGAGTCGTCAAAGAACCGTTAATCTTGCCTGATTTTGCAGACAGGACCAAAACCGAAAGAGTCAAAAACGTGGCATACTCGTCTGCGGTACAAAATGTGTTAAATGCTTCTTTTTTTCAGATGTTTAACACTTTATTCACAGAAGTTGTAATAGTTGTTAAAAGATGAAGATGAATAACTCTCAAAATCACTAATATAGGCCGCATAATTTTTTTCGATTTTCTCAAGTGGCTGTGCGCCTTTGTACCCCCCCCCCTCCTCCCCCCACCCCTTTAGTGGAATCCCATCCCATAATTTTTATAAAGCTTTTCATGTCCGACTTTAAATGATGTCCTCTGTTAAAAGGTGCTTTTAAAACAAATTACAGGTAAATGAAATAAAGTAACAAGTCTGTCCTTACAGGTACGCCTGTTTTGCTGCGATTACTCAGTCTGCATGAGGAGTTATGGAGCGGGCGAGATGTGTGTGTGTGTGTGTGTGTGTGTGTGTGTGTGTGTGTGTGTGTGTGTGTGTGTGTGTGTGTGTGTGTGTGTGTGTGTGTGTGTGTGTGTGCGTGCGTGCACGCGCCGCGCCCTCCAATTTTAATGTGTGTGTGTTTGTGTGCGTAGAATTTTAAAGTATTGCATTGTCGTAGTTACGTTTCGAGCAGACACTTAACTTCCCCATGAGGGTTGAATACTGCATTCTTATCGTATCGTATCCTAAGCGGTAATCTTTAGAGAACATTTCAAGTATAATTTCGTATTATGCTGTCTGTTGACAGGTGCTCGCTTAACTGCACTGTTAACCAATCCATAAACTTTCGAACACTTAGTCATTTATGTGTTCCTCTTCTAATGTCAGCCCCTTTTCCGAAGTGTCCTTAATATTCTGATGCGTTGTCGACAGAGAAAAAAGATCTAGAAAAGATGAAGATAAACGAATGTTGTGTCGCTGTGATGAACACACACGTTATATATGTTCTGTTGCGAGTGGTAGTGGTTTAATCAGACAGTGAAAAGAAAAGTTCAGAATGTATTGATCGAGGTAATTCCCGAGTTTCTTGCCAGTGAAGCCAGAGAACGTGTCTTAAAGAACAAATCCGCTGTCACCAAAGACTTTCTTCAAGTCTTCGTGTTTGCTAAAGGATTGGCGAAATGAAATTTTGATTAATTTGGTACATCACGAGAACGTACGCGACAACTTTTCAAATTTCCTCATTGGCTTTCGCCCTTTACCAGTTTACTTAAAGGCCCGTCTTAAATAAATTCTGTGCTCACAAATCTTTCTGAGCTCTTTTGGTAGTGTCTGACATCGTACCGCTTAGATACCTGCACAGTAACAGCATCCCACACACTGGCAATGAGCCAACAAATGGGTGCACGGGACGCGAATATCACAGCCTTCTCCATAGCCTTTTTTGAGGAGGGCGCGCAACAAAGACTAATTCGCGGCTAAGTAAAAGTTTGCCTCTGCCAGGCCGTTAAAAGGGTAAAAAGCTATTCCGTAAAACAAGATACATATATATATATATATATATAACTGTCGGGTCCAAATGAGATAAACATGTTCATAAAAAATCTCGAAGCTATGTAGGTTCTTGTAATGGGCTGTGGCCTATAGAATAACCATTTGTATTCGTGTTCCAACTATATCACAAGGAGTCAGATAGTGTTGCGGCACTGTTAACTGCCGATTATGAGTGTTAAAATTTTCGCCGACTGGCCTAGCTTGTAGACAGCAGCGTATCACATTCTGAGCTCTACCAACCATTGAGACAGAGGAAGCGTGGAATGCGGCCCTGTCTCGCAGTCCCAAACCACATGGACCTCCATAGCATCATCTTACCATCATCCTCATCTCCATCATCATGCATAATATAAAAAAAATTGCCCCAGCCTTCGAGCCCTCCGTGGATTCCACCCATGACCTGGGAGGAACACCACTGGAGCTGGCAAAAAGAGTTGGGGCAGCAAAAAAAAAAAAAAAAAAAAACCATTGAGACAGACTATTACCGGCACACTCGTAAACACAACTGCTCCCAAACATCATTTGACTTCTGTGGAGATCAGCCAACATGGCATAGGAGCGCTTAAAGCAGCCCACATTAGGACGAGGTGCCAAAAAGTGTGCTTCGAACAGATGCCTAGCCGCGAAATAGTCTTTGCTGCTTGCGCGGCGTTAAGCCTTAAATAACTAACTCGAACAGATGCTGTAAATACTGCGTCTAAACACTATCTTCACAATGTTCCCCAAACACTATCTTCACAATGTTCCCCAAACACTATCTTCACAATGTTCCCCAAACACTATCTTCACAGTGATCCCCAAACACTATCTTCACAATCTTCTCCAAACACTTATCTTCACAATCTTCCCCAAACACTATCTTCACAATCTTTCCCAAACACTATCTTCACAATCTTTCCCAAACACTATCTTCACAATCTTCCCCAAACATCATCTTCACAATTTTCCCCAAACACTATCTTCACAATCTTCCCCAAACACTATCTTCGAGCTCTTAGATTTGTTTTTCTTTGTATGCAAAATAGTTGTCACGTGACAAGTTTGTGTTGCCTCTCTCCGCTCGTTACCCTCATGGCCATTGCATGACCAATCAGCAGGCTCTGATTTAGGCTTATATCTCAAAAATGACGGTCCGCAGATGGTTATAATTTTGCACGTGTTTTTATAGTGTCGTATTTTAGACATCGTAAGCAGCTCAGGTCGATCTGTGAGCTTGAAATATTTCAGTAATCTCCCCTTTTTTTTTTCTTTTTTTTTTTTTTGGCCTTTTTTTCCCCTTCTTTTTATAGTTATTTTTTTTTCACACACTTTTTTTTCGTTATTGTCTTTTAAGTATTTGATTAACACGTGCTGGGTCACACCAACTTCATTCTCATCACTCACATATGTACTTAGGAAAAAGGTATGCTAGTATGAATGGTCGAATTTATATGTATGCAAGTATGTATGTATGCATGCGTGTATGTATGTATGTATGTATGCATGTATGTGTATGTATGTATGTATGTATGTATGTATGTATGTATGTATGTATGTATGTATGTATGCATGCCTGTATACATGTGTGTTTGTAGGACTACATGTACGTGTACTTTGTGTTTTTGCATGTATACCCGTCCGACTGCACTTATATGTCTGTAATTGTCGATTGTGTAAAAATCTGTACAAAAAAAAAAAAAAAAAAAATAGAATATTTTTAGAAAAATTTCCCTTTAAATTGCTCTTCCCTGACCTACAGTTAATCTGAGATGGCAGATAATTTAAAAAAAAAAAAAAACCTCTGCCATCCTTTGATGCCTCTGGTTCCGTGATTCGGGAATTGAATCTGTCTTTCTTTGAATTCCTCTTTGTCTTCTTCTTTATGCCCCCCCCCCCTTTTTTTTTTTTTTATTCCTGAAGCTCAGCAGAGCAATGACGTAGCAGTGCACTGGTTCAAAATACGTGCACGTGGTCTTTTTACGTCTGCCATTCCTAAGACAGGGAAAAGTGTTCCAGAAAATCTGCTGCATGTTCGCATCTTTACCCACTCAAAAGTACCGTGATCTTTTTGTGACTCTCTGTGTGTTGATGAGATCGCGAAAAGCGTACTTGCCAGTAAGTTGAGGAATGTTCTAGATCTGACTTGTTAGTATATAAGCAGCCCTGCACAGCGCTCTGGGTTCTTCTTCCTCTTTCATGAGTTTGTTCTCCACGCATCTTCTGTTAATAAAGTATTGGAGTTCTATCCTGTTGTATCCCGTGTCATTCTTCTCTGCGAGTGCACCGAGAGAGCGACACAGGAGAAAAACACAACAGTGTGCCACGCGGCTGGTGTGAGCTGGGTGGGGGCAGGGGAGGGGGGAAATAAAGCCGTGATGAGCTACAGCTGTCACGACATTCGTTGTGTCCATAAAAGTGTATCGCATATCGTTCAACTTATATCCACACACTGAAACAAAACTTGTTTTATGGCGTTCGTGAGATATTCCATGCCACACGGCTTTGAAGGGGACAACTCTTTTGACCTACTGCTTTCAGGGCATTCGTTATACCACTCACTCTGCTGGCATCGGTCACGTACTCACTGACTGGTCAAAATTTTGTCCACAGGTCCATCACGTGACTGTGTCACACACGGCTGTTGGGGGACAACGTATGTGAGCCACGACTGTGAAGACATTTGTTGTGCATGTACCGCTCACTCTGTTGACATGGTACCCACTCACAGTTGTGAATTTGTCCATAGGTCCATCATGTGTAACTGTGTGCCACGCTGCTGGTGGAGGACACGTCTTGTGAGTCAATGCTTTTAAATGTCTGCAATCTCAACAAAAAGCGACAAAGCAGAATGTTTTAAAAGAAACTACCCAACTGTGGTTTTATAAGGGCCTCTGCAGGAGTCGCAGTTTTTAATTTAAAAAAAAACAAAAAAAAACCCACCCAAAAAAACAACAACAAAAAAAAAAAACCGAACACAATGTTGACGGCTTTTTGTTGAGATTGCAGACCTTTAAGACACTCGTTGTATCACTTATACTGTTGGCATCGTTCGCGTACCCATCACAGGTCTAAATTTGTTCACAGGTCCATCATGCGACTCTGTGTGCCACACAGCTGGTCTGTTAGCCGCCCGGTGGGGAACAGCCCTGGTCAGTTACGGGTGCGAAAGTACCCAGCTCTCCAACCGTGACCTGTACCCGACCTTTGTCCGTACGACGGGTACCTATCTGGAGTTGAGTAGATTCATGAACAGCATCATCCAGTACTGGAAGTGGGAATCTGTCAACATCGTCACGATGGTCAACTCGTCGGATGTCTGGCTTGAGATGGCTGACGAGCTTAATGTGAGTGCATGATGCTGCGATGGAGTGAGTAGCCTTATCAAATTGTACAGAACCCTTAGAAAATAGTCTTTATCCCTAATTATTCACTTAGTTATCTACTTGTTTAGTATGTGTGTGGGTTTGGGTTTTTTTTTCCTGTTTTTGGTGTTGTTGTTTTGCTTTGATTTCTTTTTTCGTTAATTGTTGTTTTGTTTTTTGTTGTTTTTGTGGTTTCGTTTTTATGTTGTTTCCATAGTAATGGAAACAACATCATAGGACGAACTAAATTTTCCACGTTCATGGGCAAGCATCTATGGTACAAACGCACGTCACTGCCGATCTCCCGCAGAGACGATTTTGCAAGTGTAACTCTGACAATGACGTAAGAAAACGTGCGTCATCGATGCTGACATGTACGTTCTGCCGAACGCGCTTCTCCTCCTCAGTGAGTGCCGTCTGTGCGTATGTGTGTGCGTGCGTGCGTGCGTGCGTGCGGCTGTGTGTGTGTGAATTGTGTCCAGGCCCGTTTCTTCGAAAATACTCAACCGAATGGCTTCAAATTTGGGGTATCCAAATATATCAAAATGTTACATTAGACGATTCAAGCGTGTGATGATTGCTTAAGTGATTTGGGAGTTATCGCCCTTTTGAGACAAGTTGGTTGTCTTTCGTGTACAGGCGTAATATTTATTTAAATCACTCAATTTTTTGGCAGTAGATAGCTTGAATACGGACTCTGAACAGAGTCACTACTAGAAAATGGTCGCTCTTATAGTTTTCATGTAAACCGAGCCTGAGTTGACATTGCATGTGAACCCAGTCTCCGAAAATACTGAACCGATCGATTTCAAATTTGGGATTTCTAATGAATCAAGATTGTTGAATAGATGGCCCGATCCAGGTACGATTGCACACATGATTTGCGAGTTATCGCCCTTTTCAGAAAAAGTGGCTTTCTTGCGTTTAAAGGCGTAATATTTACCTATACCACTCCATTTTTTGGACATAGATAGCATGAATACGGACTCTCAACTCAGTGAATTTTGGAGGTTGTCGCTTTTATACTTTTGGCGTAAGCCGTACCTGATGAAAGTGCTGGTGAACACACTTTAGATCTCAAAATGGCTCCTACTATACATAGATAATGAGCCTGGGGTGCCATAAAAAATATACAAGAAAATTAGAAAAATTCACTGCAGCCGTTATCGTCAGTTGACTCGAAAATTTGTACTCACAGCACATTTCCTCTACAAGCCACACGCCTCACAAACATCCAAGAAGAGACGCACGCGCACTGACGTAAAGTAAGTGCGTCATGTTTGATTGACGTGATGCTGTTTTTTCTTGGGGGTGTCTCGCCACTTTCTTTCCGAATTCCTCTGTTTGGAGACGTGGTGTATTTTACTTCTACTATGTCGCCATCTTCGTGCAATCGCAGAGAAGACACGGGACATAACAGAATACAACTCCAATACTTTATGAACAGAATATGCACGGAGAACAAATTCATGAAAGAAGAAGAACCCAGAACGCTGTGCAGGGCTGCTTACGTACTTAACAGGTCAGATCCATCGCAGAAAAGGCACGCGCGCACTGACGCAAAAGGCAGTATCAGCGTCATTTTTCCGACGTCATGTTTGATTGACGTGATACTGGCATTTCTTGGGGATGTGTCGCCACTTTTTGGACGTTCTCTATGTGTAGACGGGGAAAGCGGGAGTTTCATTGATGTAGTGTGCTTTGTTTTTCCCACTGACTCTCACTCAATAGTCCGGGTAACCCATGAGTGATCGGGGAAGTCACATCCTGGGTCAGGGATCCAAGCGAAGAAACTTTTTGGTGGCTACATTTTTTTCGTGGTGGCTATGGCACAGGAAAACGTCAGGCTAATGTAAGAAAACTGACAGCGTACCTAAGCTGTACGATGATGTGTATAGCTGAACTTGATTGAAATGTTCACGGCTTCAACCGGCCGTCTGCGGAAGTTAGAATGGGATCCCTTATGGCGCACAGCGAAAACTGAAGGGAATGAACTCATTGTTATTTCAGAGTTATCTTCCATGTTTTAATTATCTCCCAATTGCCCTCACACCAACCCGCGCGCACTTTCCTGCGACATTTTTCACGAAAGGATACTAACACGGATACTTCCTCAATCAGTCTCAATCCACTTTGTGATTTCGGCTTTGTCGTGGTTGAAGGTAAGCAGTGTGTTTGAGTGTACTGTATTTGTACGTCCATTTTCCCCCTTTATTTCAAAACAACATGATCTCTTTCAGTTTAGACAGATTGTCGTCTGAGTCCGACAAGGAAGCGTGTGAGCCGACAAGCAAAGTAACGTCGCGTCACTGATACCTTTGTCTTAGCAGCCGACTATTTTAGGACACTGACTAGAGTGGTTTTAGACCTTTAAATGCTAGAACTGAAAAGCCTGCTTCAAGTTTCAAAGAAAGCCTTTACGGATACATGTCTGCAGTTACTAAATTGTACAGACTAGGCAGGAACCAGATCTATCTATTATCTTGAAATGTTCGCACTCGATCACTCATACCAGTAACATACTGCTATCGGATTGTACTTCAAAATGTCGCTGGTGGCGTTTGTATAACTCAGAATTACTGCATTTCTTGTCTACTGCTTCCTCAGCTACCGTGTAGAACACGTCAGCGACTTTGGCAGGCGAGAATCAATTTTCTCAAAATATGACGTTAGCGAAATATTCAGTGGTTTACCTGGGATATTCTGAATAGTTTCGCAAAGTCGAAGGACGCGGTCTCGCTCCTTACATCAAACAGCAATATTTATCTACGAGTGGTTTTACGTTTCTATAAATGTTCGTGTGAAAATCTACTTTAGATTTTCGTCTCAACAAGATGGCCGCGCGACCATTACGTAATGGGGATAATCGTGGAATTTTGTTCAATATTCCGGGGAATGGTGCAGAAAGTGAAGATTAGAGTGTGGCAAGATTCGTAGATTTGGACGGCGGTTTTCCTGATTCCTTCGGGCATGTAGAAGAATTGGAGGAAAATGACTCTGATGATGGGAAGTAGGAGGTGATCAATCTACACTAATCACTGTAATCAGTCGAGTTCTGGTGGGTGTGGAAGATGTGTACTGTGAAGGGAGTCCAGGAAAGTTGGAGAGGGATGAGTAGAGGCAGTACTGGGAGGCAACGGAGTAAAACTGGAGGGAGTGCTGCATTAGATTCTGACTCTCACAGCAGTTTTAATAATCACATACACAGACAGTATCCATTCTACGAAGGTGAGCATGGTCCTACTGTGTTTTCCCCCTGCTGACTGTGACATGATAGACACTTGGGATATTCTTTTCCCTGGACTTTGTCATGTTATTGCAGAGCACTGATGAGATAGGTGTGCATTGGTGCAGCAGAAAGGGGCGGGGGGTGGGGGGGACTGAAAAGCAGGGCACACAGTGCATTTTGCTGTGGCATTGGTCTGTACATAGGTATTGCAAGTATGATCTCAGGCAGTGTAGAGATAGATCTCATGTCAGACTCACCAGCAGCTATTTCAGTAAGCGTGCAGTACAAGTCAGCTGTATACCAAAGTGTTTTGTGTGTGTTTGAACAGTCTATGACATGTATCATGCAAGATCAGTACAAATGAGGACTGAAGAGAAACCATGCACACCATCACCAATTTTTTTTTTTTTTTTTTTTTTTACAGATCTGTGGGGTAAGTGTGTGTGTGTGTGTGTGTGTGTGTGCGTGTGTGTGTGTGTTACAACATCACTTTGATCTGCATGTATGCATTTATTTCAGGCCCAGGTCCTGCTCAAAACAACCAGCTCCTGCAAATATGTTTACAAATGTGTCATCATCTGATATCATGTTCAACATGGCGATTATTCAAGTCAACACCAAGTGGTAAGTTTAGTTAGGTCCAGTTTTGCTGTTTTGTTTTAATGTTAAAGTTAGCAACAAGCATACGAGACAACCTCTATTGTGTCGAATCCATGTACATGTACTACAAACTGAGAGCAAAGATTACATATTCTTAAACTGGCCTAAATCTGTGTTTAACCGATATGAAATCCCCTCAGAAAGCAATCGCCAGTGATATCCCTACCTACCATGGGATTGTTACCTGCTACATGTACCTCAGGATCAGCAGACCGGGCATCTTGGACACTACAATTCCCTCATTAAAATTATCTTTTGTTACCATAATGGTGATGTCAAAGCCGGTTGTAATAGGACAAGACCTTTTCCAGTATTGACACTAGTGAAATTCAGTCCCAAAATTCCCTCATCTAATCAGACACTTGACACTCAATTCAAACTGCCATACCCCCACCCCCACCTTCTTGAAATAAATTTAGTACTAAACTCTGTTTGAAGTGTGAATCTGACTTGGCTAGGGCTGAAGGAACAGTGAGAATCTAAAGAATATATTTCAGGTATACATTTTCTGTTATCTGTAATTTGCTAGTTGTCCAAGCACTTGTTTCACTGTTGTAACATTTGAAAGAAATGGCATTTAGTTTTGTTTTTGTTTTTATCATGACACATTACTGTATGGTCAGTCCTAAATCTGATCAGTTTCCATGTGCTGCCATGTTTCCAACCTGAATGGTAAACTTTGTCCCCATTGGCCAAAATGTTTGTGTTGTAACTGATCAACATGTGTCTAGAAATAAATGTACAAAAGGAAACGTTTGATAATGTGTGACCTTCCAAGTGATGTCCTAATCACAAGGCTGATAAATTTCAACATACACTACCTGAACATTACGTCTTTCGATGTTTCTCATTATAGCAGTGTGTGTGTGTGTGTGTGTGTGTGTGTGTGTGTGTGTGTGTGTGAAAATTAAACAGTACAAATAATACTAAAATATAAATAGATACGGTTGGTGTGCCCATTTATGCGTTTTTGTTTGCAGTACAACAGACCTAGTTGTATATGAATTAAAATATACAATGTGTACTATCTGCCAAACATTAAAAAAGTCTTAAATGAAATCGGACAACCTTCGCCGGTCAGGAATCTGATGTCTGACCATTCGCTGTGTCTGGTCTGACCAACTCAAAGGACAACCAAAAGCCTAATTTACAAAGATCCTCATCCACTCACCAAGCATGTTTTGACTGTCTTATCAGCAGTCCCAAGCACAGACATGAATGCTTTTTAGAAACATACAACAACAGAGGGAAAACCAAAGATCATCAATACAATTTTATTGATCATCTTCAGCAAACTGGATCATTTCGCTCCAAAGGAAAAAACATTTGAAAACAAGTGCCCACATACAAACGTGATGCGCGTGGTGCCATTGACGTCAAGAGTCTGACAATGCGAAGTGGCAACATTTTCAGTTTGAACCATGTTGCTGTTTTCCCCGCTCACGCTGCCAAACATGTAATGCTCTTGACAGCCAATGTTGGTACAGTACCATCGACGTATAGATCTATACGTCTGTGTACAGTACAGGGACAAAAAAGATGAGAGTCTTGATTTGTATGGGATGGACTTAAATCATCTCAGTGTTTAGATTCAACGTTTTCCATTACTGTTTTGCGTTTGATTGTGCATGCTAGTTTACACCGACCTTGTCCCTGGAAAGCAAAACTGCACGAACAATTTAACACACTGGATTATGTGACGGTGATTTTGTAAAGTTTAAAAAGTACAGCAGCTGTGTAATAGTGCTTGCCGTATTTTACGCCCCGCCCCCTTTTTTCCTTTTATTCTTTCTCCTCACTACCATCCTTCCACGTGAATTTGCTTGTCGGCTCACAATCTAGATCTAGAGAGACATAACATAAACACTCACACCATGATGATCAGTGATCACATCAAATCAGTGGTAATCAGAAATTTTGTTCAGTCATCAAAGAAAAATTTCGTGTGTTTGTGTAGATCTTTCTGCTATGCGGTTGGGAGGGATCAGCATGCCGGTCTGTCAGATTCGAGGGATCTTGAACTGACTTACGTTTTAGTTGAAAAATCTTTTCGCTGAGTGAGTTTTCTGATTAAGAAAAGCTTGTAGAAAGCAGTACAGGACCTGTGAGATTTTTCAGCCAACTGTTTTTGAGACTGACAAAGAGATATTACATCAATTCCTGTTATTCTGTCAGCTTTTGTCTGATCTGCCCACCTTTAGAAATCTCCGACTTTTCCCGCGGTTTTCTATTCAGGCACGCATGCGCCGACACCATGCAAATGGCTGCCAAGCAGACGAACCTCAGCTCGCAGTGTTAGAGTTGGGCATTTTCCACTCAGACAATCATGCACGGTAGCTTGTAAGGCCAAAGTGTATATTTTCATGGAGCGTTATTCAGCGTCACTTGTATCCTATCAGTATTTAAATATTGGTCCAGCCACCACAGAGATATTAATGTGTTAATTCTTTTTCTACGCTAGGATCCATGACTCTCGATTTCAGGAGAGAGGAGACCATGACTACTCACTCAATAGCATAGTAGAGTGAGAGAACACCACATAGGTCTCAATGAAGCACAAACGCGGCTCGCGCGAGTCTGTGTGTGTGTGTGTGCGTGTGCGCGTGCGTGCGTGCGTGTGAGTGTGTGCGCGCGCGCGTGTGTATGTCTGACATAACACATAGTTAGAAAACGTTCGCCGCGCAGACTTGTCTGTTAAACATATTGGGTCGGTATTAATTCGATCTTTACACTGCGCACGCAGCAGCAACACTTCAATTTTCATGGGCCTGCTTTCATTGCAAGAACTGTATCAAAGTTATTACGCCAAATGTATTATGCGTCATCCCAGTGAGCAAAAACGTCATAGATTTCAAAGAATACAACTTGACGTCTCTCTTCCAAAAACAAGATTGGTGTGACAGCCCGGTCAGTTGTTTCCATTCAGAGAGAGAGAGAGAGAGAGTGTGTGTGTGTGTGTGTGTGTGTGTGTGTGTGTGTGTGTGTGTGTGTGTGTGTGTGTGTGTGTGTGTGTGTGTGGATACATGGCATTACAAAAGAACGACCGTGACGATAGCAGGTGATCAAATGGAAACAACATATTGGGCTGGTGGCCATCTTGTTATTTGTTTTATGTGTGTATGTGCTGGGAGGGGGGGGGGGGGGGGGGGGAGAAGTATGTCAATGTACCTCTGTCTTTGCACGTTTGTATAGTATTTGTCTTGTCAATCGATCTGTCAAAAATATAAATAAATAAATAAATAAATACAAAATGAAAAAAGAAGAAAATAGCCATTTTCGGCATATTGTCCCTTGATTAGGATACCAATATTACGCACTCTTGAAAGTAAGCAGGAAAAGCTTCATAATTATTCCGATTGTACCCGTGGCTATTGGAAGCCTTTTAAACGAGATATGGAGAGGGATTATGCATTAGGCCCACAGTTTTAGTTTTTCTGATGTTTTGTCTCTGTGCACCACCTGTTTTGCCATTTCATCTGAACAATCAAATAAAGAATACTATGCACACTACATTCAAATTACTTCGGTTGTTGTTTCTGTTGCTCTCTGTCTGTGTCTGTCTGTCTGTCTGTCTGTCTGTCTGTCTGTCTGTCTGTCTGTCTGTCTGTCTCTCTCTCTCTCTCTCTCTCTCTCTCTCTCTCTCTCTCACACACACACACACACACACACACACACACACACACACACACACACACACACACACACACACTTTTTTTGTTTTTGGATAAATTTCAAGTTTTGATACATTTTGTAGTTGTCCTTTTTGTTTTGACTTTTCAGCGTAATCTGGATCTACCAATTGACAACAAACAGCACTGGTCAGTAGATCTGGCGAACGATGCATTCCTGACAGACATGCAGGCTCAGACCTTGAACTACAGAAGTAGGTCGATTTAATTTAATTTAAGATTTAAGGCGCAATTCGAAGGAAAGCAGGGGTGGTAGTAACGGGTATGAAAGGGGGAACGGTGGCGGGTGGGGGGAGGAGGGGAAGGGGTGTGTGTGGAGGGGCGGGGAGGGGGGATTGGGAGTTTAACGTCCTTTTTCACCAAGTATGGGGTGGGGGTAGGGGGTGGGTGGGAGGGAGAAGGAGCAGTCCGGTGCAATAAGACAAATTCACTCCCGAGGGATTTACTCCGGAGTAAAACTATCGTAAAGAAATTTTTATTCCGGAGTTGTTGTTTTTTTTTTTTTTACCCAAGAGTAAAATTCTCGTAAAGGAATTGATACTCTGGAGTAAAACTATAGTTTAAAAAAAAATCTTACTCCGGAATGAACTTGTAAAATTTCGCACGACAGAAGTACTCCCAATACTTTGTTTTAAGGTTGCTCGTCCCTTTGTACTACCCTCTGTGTGTGTGTGTGTGTGTGTGTGTGTGTGTGTGTGTGTGTGTGTGTGTGTGTGTGTGTGTGTGTGTGTTAGTTTTTATACTCTGCATGTATCCACACGACGTGTGGAGATTTCTCCCGAAGCTACAAGCGGCAGGACACTTCGGGAAAAATTATGCCTACATCACTGTCGATTACGCCAACATGGGTGAACGTATGGGTCTGGACAAAACCGTCACACAGTCGTTCACAGGTTTTGTGAAACTTATTCAATCCACTGCCCCCCCCCCCCCTCCACCCCACCCCACAGCATCTTCAGTTTCCTCAAAGGGTACGGTCTCTCTTATAGAGTATAGACAGCTGTAATTAAAATATGTTCCCTGAGTATTTCACAGACTTGAAAGAAATTACTCTTGTGTGGATCTCCTTTAAGTTTCTATATATTTACATCGTGCAACATTTACAGCTGAGCTAATGACACATATTGGTGTCATCTTATAAAGCAGCATTCAGCATACGAACAGTATTCTCAGCATTCAATCTTTGGTTTCCGTTTTCTGCTTTGAAGGTCGCATAATCTATATAATAAGCGGCTAGCGTCTGTGTGTGTGTGTGTGTGTGTGTGTGTGTGTGTGTGTGTGTGTGTGTGTGAGGGGTTGGCGTCCAAACGAGTCAGCCACCAAATTTGCCATGAGCCTAGAGGGACACTTGGGGGAGAACATAGGATAAAGAAACAAAATTAAGTATATATAGGTTGTAAGGGCAGAAACATAAATTTTTATTTTTTTTTTTTTTTGTACAGTAAGAAAATAAACTTCGTATTCAACAGGTCTTCTCGATATAACAATGGATGTTACGAGGAATACAACAGCCTACAATGCTTTCATGAAAGAACTGGAAACAACACTGCGCTTCGACGGCGGGGGGTGCCCTCAAGGTCATTATGAGGTGAGACTCCTTTGCCATCATTCCCCATCAATTTCTTCGTCGTCGATGTCATTATCATTGCCCTATCATCGTCGTCCAACCCCAAAGCAAACAGACGAAGAGAGAGTAGTAATAGTAGTTGTAGTTGCAGATTGTAGCAAGGACAAGATAGAAGAAAGGACGCTGTACCTAATCTATCATCCTTAAAAAAAAAAAAAAACAACAACATAAAGTGTCATTTTCATTCTCCCTCTCTCCCTCCCTCCCCTCACTCCCCCTCCTCTCTCTCTCTCTCTCTCTCTCTCTCTCTCTCTCTCT
>JACVVK020000706.1:112500-217629 GCA_018292915.2 Batillaria attramentaria | reverse complement strand
GTAATAAGTATCCATGGCCATGATGACCTTTCGCTTTCAGTGTTGTGACAGTTCACTATGGGGCAGCTTGATGCATTAGAGTAATTTAACAACTGAAGGACAACATGGACAGTGCTGTTCTACCATCTGTGGCCATGTGTGACTTCTGTTGTATTCTCACCAGCAACAGCTTATGTACACTCTCTGTGATGATTTATTCTTTGCGCAGTTGATTTATTTGACTGTGTATTAAAATAACCAGTGATGTTCACTCAAACTACTGCAGTGGAACTGACAAATGTCACAGGTATATAATGCCATAATTAATACACATGTGGACAGTTTGGGGGTAATTGTTTGGAGGATATATATGACCAGGTCCACTGTTGTAGCACTTGTACATTTAGGATGCAGACTTAACCTACAAAAGCAGTCAAGCTGTAAACCTTAGAAATGGATTTTCAAAAACAGAATTTATGTTTGCAGAAACGCTTCGGTATTCATGTCATTTTTTTCCCAGTTTAAATCAAACACTTAACATATCAGGTACTTAGAACTACAAATCCACTATGTGCAATACACTGTACATCACTACATGTCAAACAATTTCTAGAAATCTGCACACAGAAGCATGCTAATTGGAGTGAATTTGAGTAGTGCAGCAACCAGCAGGAAAAGGGTGTATGGCAGTGAGAATTCTTGCATGAAAATATAGGATTTTAAATTTTCTGATAATCATTTAGGATCTTGGTGCATATTTTTCAGACCTGCCACCAGCAATGGATCCAAGTGATGACATGAGCAGCAGCTTTGGTTCAGCTGGGTCCTTGCATACACGACTGATGCGACCAGACAGATCAACACCTGTGATGAATGGTGGCCGTAGGTCAAGTGCTGATGGCTATGAGGAGTTCTTCAAAGACAGTGTTCCATGCCCAACATGCCGCGGTCTTGGTAGAGTATCAAAAGGTAAAGTTGCATTCTCCTTTTTAAGTTGTTTCTCTATTGAGAAACAGCTTTATAGGATGGGGCAGATTTCGCTGCGAGCAGCAGCAAGTTTCAGTGAAAAGAAGCAAGACTGACGTTTTTCCAGACAATACATACTTTCGCGCACACAGTGACGTAACGAAATCTGCGTCATAGACACCTTACGTGCACACTATGGTGTTACGTTCTTTTTGGCGGGAGTTGTGAGACGTGTGTGTGCACGTTTGGGTGTAATTGTGGCTAGGCCCTAAACCGCCTCATTGAAGAGCTTTTTACTTTGAGATGAAATGGGAGTTCACCTTCTCCAGAGGTGGGTTTCACAAATTTTTCTCTTGCTGCATTTTTAAAAGAGTTAGTGTCGATTCAAAAAAATCAGTCATGTTACATATTTTTTTTCGAAAAAGTTGTTCAAATTCCTTCATTTTCTAGGCTTTGGAAGTTAATCCAATTATACTGACTGTATTCGTGCTACAACTCTGTAGCTCTGACTGGTTTTGTGTAAAAAAAAATATTTCCGAGGTCGGGGTGGTTTGCTCATAAGACCAAATATCTATGAAAAGACTACTGCAAATTACTCATCATCCCGGCTTTTTTGTCTAGTGTGACAACTGCACATGTGACAGGAACTACTGCACTATTATAGCTTTAGTATTAAGAATAACTGAACTGTTAGAGAAACATAGCTTTTTCAAGTTTCTGCGAGAAGCACCGGTCAAGACATGCACAAGCATCATCCGTCATACCACCAGTGTGAGGCTGACGTCAAACGTTTAGTTCACAGACAAAATCTGCAAGTATCATCACTGCCTCCGATTTTTAGCCAGCCCTCGAGATCTTCCAGATTTCATGTGAAAAATAATTCAATCGGGGAAGTCACAAAGCCAACAGGGAAATCACAAGACATAAACAAGCATCCTCAGACGATCTCAGTGCTAGAGGCTGACGTCAAATGTTTAGTTCACGGAATAGATGTCCCCTTCCCCCACCCCCCGCAAATAAAGAAGAGCCTGTTCTCATTTCTGTAAGAAAGTGCCACAAAGTTCAGACTCAAAGATGTATGCAGTATTTTGGACACTTAACACGGGATGAGACCAATATCCTTAGAGCATTCAACTTTTGTTTTTGGAATGGACTTTCTTTATTTTTATTTAATATAACAGGAAGTTCCATTTATCCCTTTGTTTGTCCTGAAACATTTCCTTGATTGTTTGACTAGATGTCTGTGTACAAAACAAATACATGTACAGTGGTGGGAAAAGAGTCAAACCAGTGGTCCAACCATTCTTTTAAAGATATCACGGCTACCATTGCTAGGCTCTCCCAAGATTCTAGCTCCGCTGTAGCGTAGCGGGTCCAGTGTCTTTGGTAGGTCTTACAGGCTTGAAGAGAACAAGATGGCCACCAGCCCAATATGTTGTTTCCATTCAATGACCTACTGTAGTCACAGTCGTAGTCGTTGTGTCATGTATGCAGCCCGCGCGCACACGCCGGAACGCAAGCTCTCTGACATCAAGCATGCTGACATAAAGAAAGTACTGAAAACCCTTATCGTGCCTCTATGCACTTGCAAAAACCCAAACACATGAGGTCGTGTGAGCTCGCCTAGCTGGTTGACGTCACAACTTGTTGGCGTATGCGAGGTTCTACATGGGTGAATGAATTCTTGTAATAAAGTCGTTCCCCTTTGACAGAGTTACTTCCCGCAGACCTGACTGACAGACGATTGCTTACTGGTATCGGAGAAGAGACCCTCTCTCTCTCTCTCTCTCTCGCCTTAGACGCGCACTTGCGCGCGCACGCACGCACCCCCCCCTCCCCCTACACACACACACACACACACACACACATTATGCAAAGACCTTGGAATCAGAAAGACGCGTCACTCCTGCCCTCGTAAGAGAGACATATAGCGGGACAACGCGAAGAGTTGTCTGCCCGCATTAGCGCGCAACCTAGATCTGGCCCCTATAGTGACAGCATGGCGGAAAGTGGAAAGCGATCACAAAAGCATGCAATTGTGTTCTGCGCCGAACTGTTCAAATAACAGACAAATATAAACGGGGAAATACTTCTTTTGGTATTCCTGTTGAAAAACAAACATTTTTTTTTTCGCTTTCTTGTCAAAAAAAAAAAAAAAGACCTCAAGTGGTACGTGTGCATGCAGTGTAAACTAACAGTAAACACACGCGGCTGACGCAGATACAGCGTAATTTTTTTCCCTGACAACTTTACAAATCACGGTGACTTAAATTGTGCTAGCGTCTACCTGCATCTAAATTCAGAACACACCCACACACACACACACACACACACACACACACACACACAGAACAAAATCATCCGGCTGAACTTCATTCTAACCATTGTAAAACCATATCACAACATAGAATCTGCTGGATCGTCGGACGCAGATATGATTAATGCTGAGTTAGCAGGAAGTATTCAGCGGATGCGTCCATCTTTGGATCTCTCGCACATTCGATCTTTCTGTGTTCCGTACTAGTTTTACTTGAACACATCGAACGAAATGCACTGCGTAGCCTACGTACAGCAGTGAAAGCCAAACTAGATCTTTCGTTCGTCCTCCGGAACTTTGAGAGTACTTATGTTTTCCATAGGCCTAAAACACATGCGAAATATATGGGGGGAGACCACCTGTCAGTCGCTGACATCTTCGTTTTTGTTTATTTTCTTAAAATGTTTTACGGCGGCTAGTGTAGGGTTGGGTCAAACAACTGCGTAGATCTGCGGGATGCGCGCTAATGCGCGCAGACAACTCTTACGCGTTGTCCCTCAAAGGGAGGTAAGTGAACTATCTTTATGTTTCCAAGATCTTTGCATTATGCTTCTGAGTGTGAGTCAGTGGCAAAAACGAAACCCACTGAAATTCCCGCTTTCCACATGTCAAGTTGTAGAGACTCTTGCGAAAAGATACTGCATTTCGATGCAAAATAATTTCTAGACCATCCCAGAACATGCTGGTGCAGTAACGTCAGTAGATTACGTCACCTTGGAGAGATTTCGAGCCTTCCAGTAAGTTGAGGAATGTTCTAGATCTGACGTAAGCAGCCCCCCTGCACAGCGTTCTGGATTCTTCTTCTTTCATGAATTTGTTCTCCGCGCATATTCTGTTCATAAAGTATTGGAGTTGTAGTCTGTTGTATCCCGTATCATCTCTGCGAGTGCACGATGATGGCGACATAGCATAAGTAAAATACAACACCACGTCTCCAAACAGAGGAATTCCGAAAGAAAGTGGCGAGACACCCCCAAGAAAAAAACAGCATCACGTCAATCAAACATGACGCACTTACTTTACGTCAGTGCGCGTGCGTCTCTTCTTCGATGTTTGTGAGGCGTGTGGCTTGCAGAGGAAATGTGCTGTGAGTACAAATTTTCGAGTCAACTGACGATAACGGCTGCAGTGAATTTTTCTAATTTTTTTGTATATTTTTTATGGCACCCCAGGCTCATTATCTATGTATAGTAGGAGCGATTTTGAGATCTAAAGTGTGTTCACCAGCACTTTCATCAGGTACGGCTTACGCCAAAAGTATAAAAGCGACAACCTCCAAAATTCACTTCGTTGAGAGTCCGTATTCATGCTATCTATGTCCAAAAAATGGAGTGGTTTAGGTAAATATTACGCCTTTAAACGCCAGAAAGCTACTTATTCTGAAAAGGGCGATAACTCGCAAATCATGTGTGCAATCGTACCTGGATCGGGCCTTCTATTCAACAATCTTGATTCATTTAGAAACCCCAAATTTGAAATCGATCGGTTCAGTATTTTCGGAGAAATAGGCATCTGAACTGGGTTCACATGCAATGTCAACTCAGGCTCGGTTTACATGAAAACTATAAGAGCGACCATTTTCTAGTAGTGACTCTGTTCAGAGTCCGTATTCAAGCTATCTACTGCCAAAAAATTGAGTGATTTAAATAAATATTACGCCTGTACACGAAAGACAACCAACTTGTCTCAAAAGGGCGATAACTCCCAAATCACTTAAGCAATCATCACACGCTTGAATCGTCTAATGTAACATTTTGATATATTTGGATACCCCAAATTTGAAGCCATTCGGTTGAGTATTTTCGAAGAAACGGGCCCGGACACAATTCACACACACACGCACACACACACACACACATCCACACAGACGGCACTCACTGAGGAGGAGAAGTGCGTTCGGCGCAGTATACATGCCAGCATCGATGACGTACGTTTTCTTACGTCATTGTCAGAGTTACACTTGCATAATCGTCTCTGCGGGAGATCGGCAGTGACGTGCGTTTGTACCACAGATGCTTGCCCATGAACGTGGAAAATTTAGCCCGTCCTATGATGTTGTTTCCATTACTATGGAAACAACATAAAAAGAGAAAAACAACCACCAACGGTAACAATAACAACAAAACAGACAAGATAGCACGAAACTTGGAGAAACAACTTTATGGGGCCGTTCCTCTTTGTTTACAGTATGGCATGCCAGTCCAAAAAGGTTAAAAGATCATCATGCCAGTTTTTATTTCCCTAGCTTTGTTCTTACAGAGTATTTTTCCACAAACACTCACTAATTTTGTAGTTCTGCTGTGTTTAGAGCAAGAGGGAGAGCTGGTTGCACTGATTCCAATGCGTGACAAACGACTGAAACCAAGACGAACGTAAGTTACCTGTTTAAACTTTCAAATCAACATCACTGTTTATGCTTGCAGTAGACTGAAAGTGAAAGCTTGGCATAGACAGCAAACAGATTTACTTGTCTGCACGATGACTCATGCAGTGAGCTGTTCACAAGAGCTATTATAGTACAGCCAGTAAGGTTAAAAGGTCAGCATTTATCTTCTCATCAGTCATAGGCGGTCCGCTTGGCATTCTGTTTGCTGTTTGCGTGTGTTTGCTGCCATGCGAAACTGGCCAATGTATTAAGCTTGCAACATCTGTACCAAATTGATCCATTTATTCTAGACGCCGAGCACATCCTCTCACTTTTGTAATCGGATTTCAGGGTTAATGTGTGTGTGATTTATTCATTAAGAATGAAATATCTGGTCTGGGCTTAGTCTGAAGTGGCTATCGTAATGGAGGTTGTTTTGCTTTTCTCTGACTCTGCAGAGAAATCCAACTTGGTTAGAAGACATGGCTCTCTTTTGTGTGACTTTTTTCCTTCATGAAGTTTCAATATTTCCTCTGTCAGGGTGCTGTATGTTTTGATTGCTGTCTTCCTGTGCTTGCTGACTGCTGGCCTGTGTATGTTCTTCCTCTTTCCACGAGACGTCATTGTGTCCAGCAATCGACCACTCCTACAGCCAGCATACCTTGACTTGAATGTATCAGCTACATTTGTCAATTTTACGGTTGTGGTATGTGTCCCATCTGTACACAGACACACTAACCCAAAGATGAACTGTTAGCTCACCTGTAGCCTCATATGACTAAGAACTTACCTAGGTAAACTGCCCAGTTGACCAAACAAAATGGTTTCAAGGGAACAAAATTGAAGGGCTGTCCATAAAAAAAATTAGATCAGGAATACAAAATACATGTTGTTTGACTACAAATTAGCCTCCTGCCTGCCCTTTTATGTAAAAGATGACAGTGGTAAGGTGACAGGAGTCGCTATATGATGGCGTAGATGTGACAGATAGAGGATGTAATCTGAATTGGGTGTTTTGTTTTTATTATCTCTTCTTTTTTTTGTAAATTACTCAATGGCCTTTGTTGACGTTTGTATCCACCAGAACTATTACAACTTCAGCAACAGCAATTTCTTCCCCGTAAAGATCATGGGCACACAGATGACATCCATGTATGATGAGAAAGTGATGGCTACATCATCAAATCAAACATCAGTGGAGATTCCAACCAAGTCCACCCTCAACTATGGCATCTTTATGAATTTTATACTGTCAGCAGAAAATGATTGGGGATTTCTTGTGTAAGTAAAAACACTTAGAATTGCCAACTGTCAGAACAGTGGGTATCACCCATCATTTGATCAAGAATCATCAGAACGTGTATTGTAGGTACTCTCTTGACAGTCTGAACCACCAGAATTTTCCCATCCATGGATTTTTTTTTTTTTTTTTTTTTTAACCATGCAATTTGTGTTTACACTCTCTTGTGCCCGTTTTACATGACATTATAGAGGGGCTCTTTAACTTGGGAGCCATACATGTATCAGAGTAAACAGATTTCACGGTACACCGATGTGTGTTATCCTTCACCGTACGTCGCCTAAAAACTTACACGGCATACGTCGTGGGTGAAAAACTACCCATGCTTTTTATGTAGCAGATTCCTTGACTATTCCTGGCCTTACGTCGTGGGTAAAAAACTACCCATGCTTTTTATATAGCAGATTCCTTGACTATTCCTGGCCTTACGTCGTGGGTAAAAAACTACCCATGCTTTTTATATAGCAGATTCCTTGACTATTCCTGGCCTTACGTCGTGGGTAAATAACTACCCATGCTTTTTATATATGAACAAATCACTGACGATACGTATAAAACAACAGTTCTGTGAATAAAATGACTCGCAGTAGCTACCTTGCACCCTTCAAGCGAAGCAGTCCATTGATGCCGTGATATCACCTGCAGCTGGAGTCAATACTCCAAGCGTATGTCAAGTTGAGAGAGAGAGAGAGAGTGTGTGAAACTTTCTTTTCCAAGGATGAGAACATAGACGCACAGGTCTCTGTTACTGTCTGTCCTTGCGACACACACACTCCATACCCTACACATCACACACACACACACGCACACGCACATACCATACGCGGACAGACTTACATGATGACACAGATGTTTGATTTCATTTCTGGGAGCTGATTTTGTGGAAGTTACGTAACTGTGTAAGTAAGTTCAACACATGAGCATTGTCCTGACTTTGTTGTTGTGCAAAATAATAAAATAAAAATTCTGGGTTCTGGACAAATCAGTTCTCTGTCTCTCTTTGTCTCAGACAGAGAGAAACACACACACACACACACACATAGAGGGAAACTCGCAAATCTAGCCACCTTGAATGAACTTCAGCACTTTATTTTTAGAGTGATGGTTACCAGGTTCAACAAGTTGCGGCCAAATGTGCCTATGTAAGGTCTACAATACAAACAACTTCCGAGCCCATTGGGCTCGTCATCATCCGTAAAATCGTCTAATTCTCTCATGACGGCACCACCCGATTCCTCACCCTCTTCACCATTATCTGCCTGGAATGACGGCGTTGGTGCCAGAAAATCAAGAACACCTTCACCTGCAACAGCGCATCGATTACAAAATTAATCGATTTCACACCTGATCATTCCCCCCCCCCCACCACACACTCCCCCCCCCCCCCACCAACCACACACTCACACAAGAGAGAGAGAGAGACCTTGTCCAAATGGAGGCAATGTCATGGCGCTTGTGAAGCATCTGTTAGAGCTTCAAAAATATTTGGCCTGTCCTCCATGCTCGCTGACAAGCACAACTGAAAAGACAGACATCGATTGAGCAGTCTCAGACTATTATGACTAGTGACTCGGTTTGGGTAGGATAAAGAAAAAGGGGGGACGGGGCAATCGATCAAGTTTTTTGGAAATAACAACTCCACGAAATCAGGGGATGAAAGGTGTGTGGGGGGGGGGGGGGGGGGTGAAGGGGTGCGGGAGGAAGGAGGGCTTAGGGTCGGAGGGTCGGGAGTAGGATGGGCAGGAGTGTTATGGTTTCACTGACCATGTTTCTATATTGTGCTTCGGAAAGTAAAGGTATAAACATATCTTGCAGCTACACCGGCCCATCTTCCACATTCTGATCCTGCCCCACTGATAGGAAATGACATTCACGGCCGTTCAAGAGAAACAGCAGCGACAACAACTAACACAGTAACAAAACATACTGGGACAATTTTCAGGGGAGCCACTCAACCAGTGACACCATATACAGCGGCGACGTAAAATACGAGGGATCTGATAAGCCCTGGCCAACTAGCGGGAAGAGCTCCGTAATAGGCATTAGACTGACAGATTATAAACGTAGACAAACAGGTTTTACTGTATTTACAAATATAACGATGGAAAAAGTACATTTTGATAATCACACGACGTCACTGGTATCCACGTGGAACAGTATAGACCAGTTCGCATGTGTTGTACACTTTTCGAGCGTCATCTATTTCTTTGATTGAAATGAAAGTTCTAAAGATAGATTTTATGCATTTTCATCATATCTTAGGAAACGGAAGCAGTCACTTAGCGTAAAAAAGAATACTTGCGCAGAGTTGTCGGCAATATCAGTCAAAGAACGGTCTTCTTGGAGAGCAGAGGAAATGGCTGGCGTGTCTGGAATTTCTCAGCCGGTGCCGAGGCATTTGTTTCCACACGCATGATGCATGGGTAAAAAACTACCCACGACGTATGGCGCGCAAGGTGTCTTCTTTGTTAGTATGGGTAGTTTTTTTACACGACGTATGGCGAGGGATATACGACGTTGTTTGTTTTTGAATAACTATCTTGTTTACCAACAAATCAACACAATTTTTGCTGGGCAAATAGCCGCATATCTTATGAACAAAGTCATGAAATTTCGTGGATGTGCATTGAAAATTGACAGAGTTGTGTAACTTTGAACGAAGGTGTGGGTATTTTTTTACCCACGGCGTACGGCGAAGGTTATAGAGTGAAGGTAATCTGTATGCAGGCTATCGTAAGCAGTAAGGTATGTATTATGGACATAATTGTGTATGCATATTTATACAATTTTATACAAACAATTTTTTGCTTTTCTTCCTAAAGGAAATTCTGTGATGACAGTCGATCTTGGGTACATAATCTCCCCATCACATTCGAGTAAGTATATTTTGGTGGCAACATGTCAGTCTTAAAATTCATCCACAGGAATCCCAAATTTGGTTGGATTTAACAATGTGGTTGTACAATTTGGTCAGTGTTTTGTATTCTATGTTGTTGAAGTCTGTAAAAATCAATAGTTTGCTTCAAAATGGCACCTTGTTTGTATATCTGTTACCAGAACCTAATCACACCTGCCCATTTTTCCATGGCTGAAAGTTCCTGACCAACCTCATTAGTGCTATGGTCATATAGCTCACACAGGGTTGGAAAGGTTACAACATCCATATAATATATATTATATGTACATGTACTGTTTGTCAGAGAATAGCATATGATCAGCTTTAAAATGGGTGCTGACAAAAATGCTTGTTTTGTGCTGTGTCTCAGGTTGACGGCCAACTACACATATTTGGGTCATGTTGAGCAGGCCACATTGACAACATACCAGCAGGTGTCATGTTACAACAGTTCTGCTGATGCCCGTAGCTGAATTTGAAGTCAGAAGGCAGCAGCACAGACTGCTTTATTTACATCTGTCTTCTTCATCGACATCTGTCTTCTTCATCAGATATTGTGGATGATAGCATGATATTCTTCTACAGTGGATGCAGTTTTGCGGTGAAAATTTAAATATGGGCTCGGAGCTTGTGATAAAATTCATTCAGCTCAACTCGTCTGCTTTTACTGGTCTGACAAAGTGAGGTGGGTCCTTATCATTTTGTGTGTGTAGAGTCAGAGTGCTCTTTTTATGAGTCACAAGTGAGTAGTCTCAGTAAGACGTGTGGTTGTAAAAGACAGTTCAGGACTCAAAGTACTTGGGGCCCAGGTGCACAAGACTGCTTCTCTTGGTCCAGACACTTTACTTTTTGTTGAGTATGCCCAGAGTGTATCCATTTATTTCTTTTCCTCCACTGACAGACAGCCACGTCTTAGTGAACTGTGTGAATTAAAACCATGAGCACAATTCTGCTTGGACATGAAATTATGCTTCATGGGAAACAAGGGAAAACTTACCTCATTGAGAAAATACAGAATGTGCATGGAGCATCACCTAGAATGTTTGCTTTACAAGATGTACCTGCCTGTCCACTAGTACACTCTGCTTTTTCCAGCGGGTGCCTTCTTACACCATACTCTAACAAGTAATTTGACATGCAGTTAGACCCCATGCCAGGAATACTGATTGAACGTCTTTTGTGGGTTATTACTGAGGAGCGTAAATTTTTGTAGTGTTTTTGTTTTAAGAATAATTGATGTGTTGATGCATAAGCATATTGCTCAATCAAATATTCTTCTTCATATTGTCTTCAAGTTCTAGCTTGTTTTTGTGCTATCCACTGTAAAGAACGTTGTTGCTCATGGTTAGAAGAAGAATGGTACATTTAAACTCGGAATAATTTATTTCATGTAACTTTTAAGCTTTTTACATGTATTTGACACAGAGAGACATTTAAATGTTGCAGGTGAATGTTTCAGCTTTAGCTCATTTTAATAACATTGTCGCAGAACACTGAGGGGAGACCACAATTTAAGAGTTAATCAGCTTGTATTCAGCAGTTGCTTCTTATCGTGGGGCACCAGTGTACATGACAAGGTGGTACCTGTACATGTATTTGGAGCTAGATAACAACATAAATGTACAAGTTTGAAACCATGTTTATTCAAAATTGTTGTACAGGTACATACCTGAACAAATCATCCAGCAGTCTCAGACACACACACACACACACACACACACACACACACACACACACACACACACACACACACACACACACACACACACACACACACACACTCTCTCTCTCTCTCTCTCTCTCATGTATTATTTCAACAACCATTGAATTTCAAGACATATAGATGTTTGCGTCCTTTTACAGCAGTCGTCTTTTATTTGCATATATACCTGTATCTTGCTTTTACACACACTTTCATTCTCACAAGTATTTCTTATGTGTACATGTGAGCACTTTGCATCCTTCGCTGCTAGGCTGCAGGTTGTATGATAGATCAAACGAGCATAATATCAGCTAGGGTGACATACCGTATAAAGGTCAAGGTCCTGGTGTAGTTTTGAAAGTTTCAAGAATTGATGTTTTTTGTTGAAAGAACAGTGATATTTCGTATAAATACATTTTAGATGTAACTTTGTCAAGGACATGGGTTTTGGGTGGAAATCAAACATTGTTTTTTTTTCTGCAAACCGCACTTAGTACATATATCACACTTATGTGGTGCAGTAGTTTCTTGTGGTCATGTTGCCATGAAGCTTTTTGTCATTTGGTTATTATATAATTGCATTATTAATATTATGTAATTGCTTTGCTTTTTGGTGGATGATGAACCTCTATTTCATTGTTTGGTTCATTGTGGCATTAATTTCGTTTGTGAATACCTGTACAGCTACTAATTGTCGAGGGGGGGGGGGGGGGTCATGCATGGGCACCCTGCGTTCCTCAGAAAAACTTCTTCATGCTCTTTGTCAGGTTCCCCTGTGTTAGTGGCAGGAATTGGAAAGGTGGTTGACGCTGGGTGTTTTCTTGGGATGTGGTGGTGGTGTTTTTGGAGGCTGATTTGACTTTGCATGAAAGAAATCTTCCTGTGTGATCTGTGAAGATGTGTGACAAGGATAGCTGTGAATGTTGGCTGCAATAAAAGTGTGACAGTTTTACTGTAACAGCACAAGAACAACCAAAATCTTTCCTGTGCATTCTTAAATGAAGAACAAATTTTGCCCTCAAATCCAGTTTCAACAGCTGCTTTTTTTTTTGTTGCTTTTTTTGTCTTTTCTTTTTTCTTTTTTTTTTTTTTTTTTCCTTCAGTTTTTGCATGTATGAGTTCTGTGATCTTTATCTCATTGTCATACAACACATCACCATGCAGTAAAAATGTAGAGTGAGCAGTCAGCAAAGATAACACTGTAAGCCCCATTGTTTCAAATACATTTAGGTAAGTCAGTTGATACTAAGAGTAGTGTTTGCTGGTTTGTGTGATAACTGACTTTAAAAGACTGCAGTCAGTCAGAAGGATCTCAACCTGGCTCAGAATCTCTTGTTTTGTTTGCTTTGACGTTTTGATATTGTCATTGAAGAATTCAGTTCATGCGTCATGTGACCATTGTGAAAAAGCCATGAGCAAATCCCTGAGCCATAGGCCTGTAGCCAAAGCAGTGCACTGTCATCCTGTGCTCTTTGTGCTTGCCTTTTTCAGCTTAAATGAAGGCCAAGTGAGAAATGGTTTCAAGAACAAGTTTTCTGGAGGGAAATCTGTAGCAGAGACCTCGGAGACATCCCAGCATTCTATGTAGCCATATGCGCTAGAGTAGGCACATGGAGATGCCCCATGTGAAAGTAATTAATTGTGAACCGCATAAATCAACTGTGCATGGATGACACAGGCGTATGTTTTGGTGGTTTGCTTATGGTTAAGTGCTGTAATGTTTAAATGCTGGTTCACTTTGGCACCTGAACATCTGAAAAATATCAAAACTGACCTGAACTTTTGTCTTGCCAATCATACAGCGTTCATATTGTTGTTAAAGGTCCACGTGCATAACTTGATACACTGTCACAAACTACAATGCTGTTCTGCTGTAGAGATATTGACACTAGCGGTTGAAATGATGTGATATGCTTCAGTTTCCATCTGTCAGAGTTTTGGATTGTACTTGGTTGACAAAAGTTTTTAAAACAGTTTGATCAAGTGTGCAAGTAAGATTTATTTTTATGTTGTGGGACAACATGGATGCTTAGGACCTCTACTTCCCATTAGCTGTCCTAATACTGTCCTCAGGGTTTATGTGGCAGGAATATTTGTTGTATACGTGTGTGTGAGTGTGGATGTCTTTCTGCGTGGATCTTCGTGGTTAACTCATTTAACACTGGCAGTTTTCTCCTTGACATTCCCTGGAAGGTAGGCATTTGGAGGGGTTGGTTTAAAAAAGAGCAAAAAATATATCAACTCTTTTCAAACTAAGGACCACAAATCCGGTCCTCAGTGGCGTCGGAACAGGGGGGGGCCAGGGGGGAACAGGCCCCCCTTGTGAAAAAAAAGGGGAGGGCCTCTAGGCCCCCCTAGAAATCTGCCCAGCTGAGGGGGGCACTAGCATGTTTGGGCCCCCCTTAGTCTCTCCAACTCCAGCCAGCATGAGAGAGAGAGAGAGACTCAGATGTGCGTGAATCATGTCATAAATAAAGTGTGGGGTGCGGCAAGGGGGGGGGGGGGATAACAGCTGTGGAACCCCCGTCCCAGTGCTCCAGTTTTCAGGGAGAGAATGTTATCAGGGCACTGCCTGAAGCAATTATTCGAAGACACTTTCCGTGCACCCCCCACCCCTCTCCCATGGTATGTGTGTGACGTGTGTGTGCCAAGCTATCCAGTGGAGTTCGTGACAGGAGATCAGCAGATGTGACCACAAGGTAGGGTATTTGAAGTTAAGTTTTATGATTAGTTTGTACGTCTTTCACACCTAAATTTTGCTTATAGAAATCCACCCATAAACACGCCCAGAATGCGCCAGATTGCACAGATTTGCAGCTAATTTTTTAAAAAATTCCGGGGGATCATGCCCCCGGACTCCCCTAGATAGCTCGGCGCTTCGCGTCTTCGGCTAGGCGCTCCGCGCCGTCGATGGCCAGTTGTGCACCCCCCCCCCCCCCCAGCCCTGAACATCTTCCGACGCCACTGCACCTTGCACAGTGCCCGAACATGTAAGACCGCTTACTTAGTCCATGTGATCAAAATTTGTGGTGCTTTGGTCACATGGATTTTGTGACCCCAGACTGCATAAGTGCAGTTCCTCAGGCTCAAACATTGTGCAGGGCCAGACCAGACACATGGTCTTTAGTGTTGAAAGAGTCAACTTGAGTACCCATTCTATTGATTGAGTGGGTCAGTTAAGGAAAGGAAGCAGTAGCGCTAACTCAAACGGTAATAATGTTCGTAGTTCATTCGGAAATATTCCAACATTCCTTTGACATGTAGGGGACAGGTTCTGACACACGGGACACAATCCTGTCTTTTCTCAGAGAGGTTGGAATGAGTTTGCCTCCCCTTGCACATGCACCGTACTACACAGACCACATTATTGCACGGCTGTTGGCCTACCTACCTGCGAAAACTCTACTGCCACGACCACGCAAAACACAGCTATTTTCATTCTAAGGTACATAGCCACCCCTGGGACGACCTCATGATGAACAATTATCTTACGAGGAAAACATTGTGTTACAATCTCGTGATGAAACATGGCTGTTTACTTTCAAGTTCATTGTAGGTCATAGACCCAGGGATTACTTGCGATCTTTTCAAGTTGTTACAAGCTCGTTATCATAAAAGACTGTATATATTCTCGCAGTGACTTATTTAGTGTGATCTATTTTGCAAAGACGCGAATAACACCAACACTGAAGAAAAACAAGATGGCCACCAGCCCAATATGTTTCCATTCAGTGACCAGCTGTAGTCACACTGAGTCGTAGTTGTGTCATGTATGCTGCCCGCGCGCACACGAACGCAAGCTCTCTGACATCAAGCATGCTAACATAAAGAAAGTACTGGAAACCCTTTCCGTGCCTCTATGCGCTCGCAAAACCCCAAACACGTGTAATGAGGTCGTGTTAGCTCGCCTCAGTAGCTGGTTGACGTCACTAACGTTATGACGTATGCGAGGTTGTACATGGGTGAACGAAATCTTCACTCTCTGGGGCACAGAGTCTTTCAGTGGAAAGTACCTCTGTGCACGGTGGGGAAATGGCGCTCTCTGCGCTGCCGTGACGGGCCTAAATTGTCTCGGTGCTCTCAAACACAAGGTCGCGCACTATGTCATCCTTGACCAGCTTTGAACCCAGATGGATCCTCAATGGCGCAAGTGATGGCAGGCTGTCTTCAGAGCCTGTGAAAGTAGGCGTGTTTCTCAGTGAATCAGAGACATACATATTATGTATGTCTCTGATTCACTGAGAAACACGCCTACTTGATACATGTCTCTGTCTGAATGGACAGATCTATTATTACATTCACGGAGCACGGGTGTGTATGCTTTTGTAATCGTCTTATTCCACCACAAGGCAGGTACGTGATCGTCTGCACCGTGCAATAATACTTGCCTGTAGAGTGCAACACCTTTGCCACTCTCTGGGGCACAGAGTCTTTCAGTGGAAAGTACCTCTGTGCATAGTCATGGTTTCCCCTCTCCTGTAATCGAGGGTCATGGCTCTTCGCGTAGGAAAAAATTTAACACATTAATATCTCTGTGGTGGCTGGACCAATATTTAAATAATGATAGGATACAAGTGACGCTGAATAACGCTCCATGAAAATATACACTTTGGCCTTACAAGCTACCGTGCATGATTGTCTGAGTGGAAAATGCCCAACTCTAACACTGCTAGCTGAGGTTCGTCTGCTTGGCAGCCATTTGCAAGGTGTCGGCGCATGCGTGCCTGAATAGAAAACCGCGGGAAAAGTTGGAGATTTCTAAAGGTGGGCAGATCAGACAAAAGCTGACAGAATAACAGGAATTGGTGTAATATATATTTGTCAGTCTCAAAAACAGTTGGCTGAAAAATCTCACAGGTCCTGTACTGCTTTCTACAAGCTTTTCTTTTCAAAAAATTCACTGACTCTGCCGGCGAAAAGATCTTTCAACTAAAACGTAAGTCAGTTCAAGATCCCTCGAATCTGACAGGCCGGCATGCTGATTCCTCCCGGCCAACCGCATAGCAGAAAGATCTACACAAACACACGAGATTTTTCTTTGATGACTGAATTTCTGATTACCACTGATTTGATGTGATCACTGATGTGTGAGTGTCAGTATACAGTACTCCTCGCTTAACGTCACTACCGTTTAAGGTCACACCTCTGATAAGATCAATCAGGTTGTTGGTCCCGGCCAAAAGCCTTCTTTGTACCATTTAGAATTCCTCGCTTAGCGTCACCTCGGATAAGGGAAAACCTCGGATTACGTCACCCCCGTTTTGGTTCCCAAATGGAGAAGACTACCGCTTAAGATGAAATCCATGTGATGAGAGTGGCTTCCCTTGGAAACAACACCCGGATTTGCACTGCGAGGTGAAGACGAAACAGACGAATTTTTATTTCATTTTTATTCCATGAGATGATACCCAAAGAATGAAAATGGAAACTGAAAGGGGGGGGGGGGGCTTGTTTTTGATGAACCGACGATAAAGATAGTTTACCGCAGATGAGTATACTTACAAAAGATTTCTTATTTCGTTCAGGGTCCTTTTAGATCTAGAACTGAATTGGTACAATCTTTGTGAAAGAGATAAGAGCTGCAATGCAGGGAGCAATGTGGCGATATGATGGTGGTGGTGGTGATACTTATGTTGTTAGAGAGGGGGGGGGGGAGGAGAGCGAGAGACCTGGTTACTGAATTTCTAGGCTTAGTCGGAAGGCAAGTTGAAGTACTTTTGCAGTTCACGAAACATCAGTGCAACCATCCCTCAACCATGTAACAGGGGCAAGATGTTTGGAGGGGGCTTGACATCAGCGGCTGGGGGGAGGGGGGGGCGATCCACAGGGTTCGGAAAAAAAAATAAAAAGGGGGGGGGGGGGGGTGTCAGTATATGCATTTGCGTTCGTTTGTGCTTGCGTGTGTGTGTGTGTGTGTGTGTGTGTGTGTGTGTGTGTGTGTGTAGAATTACATATTTTGGCGGAAAGTCTTTCGGTCTAAAATGTGAAAAAAAATGACATAATCGCCAAATATTGAGCTCCTCGGATAAGATCAAGTTTTTTACTGGTAGTTGATCTTATCAGAGGACTGTTTAGCGTGCCCCTCGGATAAGATCAAAAAAATTTTTGGTCCCGTGGGGGGTCACCTTAAGCGAGGAGTACTGTATGTCACTTATGTCTCTCTAGATCTAGATTGTGAGCCGACAAGCATATTCACGTGGAAGGATGGTAGTGAGGAGAAAGAATAAAAGGAACAAAAGGGGCGGAGCGTAAAATACGGCAGGCACTATTACACAGCTGCTGTACTTTTTAAACTTTACAAAATCACCGTCACATAATCCAGTGTGTTAAATTGTACGTGCAGTTTTGCTTTCCAGGGACAAGGTCGGTGTAAACTAGCATGCATAATCAAACGCAAAACAGTAATTAATAATGGAAAACGTTGAATCTGAACAGATGATTTAAGTCCATCCTACACAAATCAAGACTCTCATCTTTTTTGTCCCTGTAATGTACCAAGAGCATTACATGTTTGGCAGCGTGAGCGGGGAAAACAGCAACATGGTTCAAACTGAAAATGTTGCCACTTCGCATTGTCAGACTCTTGACGTCAATGGCACCATGCGGATCACGTTTGTATGTGGGCACTTGTTTTCAAATGTTTTTTCCTTTGGAGCGAAATGATCCAGTTTGCTGAAGACGATCAATAAAATTGTATTGATGATCTTTGGTTTTCCCTCTGTTGTTGTATGTTTCTAAAAAGCATTCATGTCTGTGCTTGGGACTGCTGGATAAGACAGTCGAAACATGCTTGGTGAGTGGATGAGGATCTTTGTGAATTAGGCTTTTGGTTGTCCTTTGAGTTGGTCAGACCAGACACAGCGAATGGTCAGACATCAGATTCCTGACGGGCGAAGGTTTACGTATACTTTGTGCACACCCTCAAAAGCCCATTTATAGGGCTCATAAAGTAAAAATGGCAAGATAAACGGTCGTTTTTAACGGTGACGCGGACGGAGAAAAAAATTCACGGAGACCACCACAGCATTAGGGGTCTGTGCTCTACTGAAATCTGTAATAAAAAGTTAGGATCAAATTTGTTCTACCTTCCGCTATATAAAAAGCCTAATTAGACTAGCCTAGAGAGAGAGAGAGACGGCACTCACTGAGGAGGAGAAGTGCGTTCGGCGCACCATACACTGACGTCAGCATCGATGACGCACGTTTTCTTACATCATTGTCAGAGTTACACTTGCAAAATCGTCTCTGCGGGAGATCGGCAGTGACGTGCGTTTGTACCACAGATGCTTGCCTATGAACGTGGAAAATTTAGCCCGTCCTATGACTGATGTTGTTTCCATTAAGCCCGATGCACACGAGCGTCGGCGTCAGCACCATGAAGCAAGCAGCAAAGGCTGTCTCGCATCATACGCCTCGCGTGAGCGCGTGGTGTGCGCCGTTTGCATGCACACTTGGCTTCGGCGTCATTCGCCTGCACGGCCTGTTCGCTGAGCCCACACTGCACGCGCTGACCCACACTGCTTTCTGATTGGCTGAAACCAAGTCTGCAGCGCGGCGTCAGCAGCAGAAATAGGACATGTTCTATACGCGGCGTCAAAGGATTCCGCCGCCTGGCATCATTGATGCCGTTGCCTGTCGCCAGGCGCCGATGTCATGCACACGTGGCGGCGCCTTGAAACTGTCGCCGGGAGTCAGATCCGCCGCTCGGCATCATGACGCTGACGCTCGTGTGCATCGGGCCTTACTATGGAAACAACATAAAACATCTCATTGAACAGTGTTCTGCATCCCACGTTTACTGTTTAGCCAAGGGTGTGTGAACTGCCCCAGTCTTGAACCTTCAGCAGTATCTCAATAGTTTTTGTTGTTGTTGTTTTGTTTTTGTTTTGTTGTTGTTGTTTTGGGTTTGCATTGTTCTTGTTGCTAATCAGTACTGCTTCTTGGAGTGTTGAATGCAACTTTCCTAATGTGGGACATTAACTCACTCTGTGCTGTCCCTATTTGGGGCCCTCGCATTCACAATGTTTGGCTGCAGAGGAATTAAATACAGCACTAGCAAAACATGTTTTTACCAGTCAAAGGGAAAACAACCATCTGTTAGCATGCTACTGGGAAAAACTCAGCGTGAAGAGGGTGAACGTATTTGTATTATTATCTTTCCAAAAAAAAAAAAAAAAAAAAACGAAAAATACAAGCAAACAAAAGCAGAAAGCTGCATACGTTTATGTCAATAGACTTTGACTGACTATGAAAGAAGACGGCATCGACGTATAGATCTAGATCTATACGTCTGTGGAAGACGGCTACTTAGAGGTGTGAAACTGGTCGGTGGTCACATGAGAAACTTTCTTCAAACGCACGAGCGGTTTTGTGACCTGTTATTCTATCACCTGGTGGATGGGAATTCAATTTGTCGGCTGTCGCCGAGTGTAGGCAATTACCCATATCACAATACATTTGTGTGTAACGCCCACACGTACACATGCGAACCCTCACCACCGCGGTAGACCCCCCAAAAACACACACCCATGACGAGCACGTGAATGGAGAAGGTCGAGCATGGGAAATTTTCATGTATCTGGTAAGTACTTTTTCACAGCGAAGACGCCTGTCTCATTGTATAATTTTAAGACTTTAAACCCTTTCCTTGTGAAACAAGATGTCTGCTCAGAAAGATCGCAGTATGTTTCTTGCTTGTTTTTGTTTTGTTTTTTGTTGTTGTTGTTTTTTGTTTTTTGTTTTTTGTTGTTGTCACATTCTTTTCTGTACAACTGTATTTTTATAACTATTGGTCCTCAACGCCATTCCGCCTATAACGTTGCCAGTAAATCTGCACAAGTACTGTGATCTGCAGAAATAGTCCTGTTTCTGCCTACTTCAGTGACAGTTACCGTGGGTAAAAGGGGGGGGGGGGAGGGGTAATACACACGGATTTCCTACAGAGTAGTTGGCACCGGCAGACGACAAAAACGCTCGAGGACAGCAGCCACTGTGGGTCGTAAATCATCATGACGAAGATGGGAGCCGACATTTTGGTCATGTGGTTGCGAGGACCAATATTCCTGGTACTAATCCGCTCGCTCATCTCCCCTCTGTCGCCTGTCCGCCGCTACTTAAGTCCACGGATCAGGACCCTGGATCCATCATTTTCATCTCCCACTGTCTGTCCGGCTCTAGTGGCCTCCGGGGAGGACCTGTTGCCTTGTGCCACAAAATCCCCCGGTGTAGGATCCGGTCCGGTCCCCCCTCTGAAGCAGTCCCCCGGGGGACCAATTCGTGGCAAAAACTGCTCTATAATGGTCCCCCCTTAGACATCCAGCCTCGTTTTCGACTGGTCCCCCTGGGCGATTTTGGTCCCCCCTCGCATCCAAAATAGGCCCCCTCTCGAACTGGTCCCCCTCTTTTCTAACCAATGTAGAGCTATGTCAGTATTTATTTTAACTTTATTGTATAGTGTGTGTCAACTCAGTAGAAAACGTGACTCTGGATCTCTCTCACTCTCTCTCTCTCTCTCTCTCTCTCTCTCTCTCTCTCTCTCGCCCCCACACTTTCTCTCCTCCCCCATCTCTCAACACACACACACACACACACATTATGCACGCACGCAGGCACGCGTGCACACTCACTCACGCACGCACGCACGCAAACACACGCAAACACACACACACACACACACACACACACACACACCTCTTTCGTTATATGTATAATTATTTCATTTTGTACAGAGATGGTATTCAAGATGATCTTGAACTGGGTCAAGGTTACAGTGTCAAATCTAAACTTTTAAAAGTGATTTAACTTCGTAGATTTGCCGTTCTATGTAGCCTATACTTTTGTTTTTTATTTTTCTCTTTTTTTTGTGGGATGAGAAAACGGTCGCCACTAAAAAACAAAAGTATAGGCTACATAGAAAGGCAAATCTACGAAGTTAATCACTTTTAAAATTTAGATTTGTTTTCTCTTTTCTTTTTTTCTTTTTTTTTGTGTGGGATGAGAAAACGGTCGCCACGCTTCTTGACACGTCACGTGACTCGTGTCAAACATGCCTATAATTATAAGTACACGACAATTCATTCCGTACTTGGGCCACCGAGGTTGAGATATTTGCTGCAGCCACCCTCTTGGACACGCCCGTGTATGTGTTCACAAGAGGGAGGCTCCAGGCCGACAACCTAGTGGCTGAAATACGGGCCAGTTTGGCAATCGGCCCCATTGAAAACAGACAGAGTAATTTATATAATGAATCTTGGACATCACTTTGCTCCTGTTTTTTGTGTCACTCCTTAGACAGCCTGAGAACTGTTAGTCTTCTGCTGTTTTTGTTGTTTCAAGGTCATGATTTGAGACACTGGTACTCAGTCTTGACTGTCTACTTGAAGTACGCTGAAAGCCAAAGGTGGCAACTAGTTTTCATGTCATGGACACTTACTTAATTTGAAGAAATATTTTTTTTCTATGGCGTTGTATAGAAAATATTAGATACTTGGTCTTTGATGTTATTCTCTAAATGCTATTTCCAGTTTAAAAAATTGACAGGAAATGTGGACAAAAAAGAACCAATGCAAAAAAAACAACTGAAAGAAACAAGAACACAACCAAACAAATATATCTCACACACAAAAATAACAACAAGCAATAAATCGGAAAAAAAAAGAAAAAAATGTTCCTATGGCCCGTGCTTTTGGGGACAATAAAGTTTTGAACAATAAAGTTAAAAATAAATACTGACATAGCTCTACATTGGTTAGAAAAGAGGGGACCAGTTCGAGAGGGGGCCTATTTGGATGCGAGGGGGACCAAAATCGCCCAGGGGGACCAGTCGAAAACGAGGCTGGATGTCTAAGGGGGGGACCATTATAGAGCAGTTTTTGCCACGAATTGTCCCCCGGGGGACTACTTCAGAGGGGGGACCGGACCGGATGCTACACCGGGTTAGTGTAACCTCGAACTAAACTAGCTCTAGGGTTAAATTTTCTGTTGTTTTTTTGTTTTAAATCAGGAAGCGGGTCCATTCCACCATGGTACCTAAGCCGTTATGATAGAAGGATTTTTGTCTTTCTTTCTTCGCTTCCTTTTTTATTTAATTTTGTTTCAAGTTGGGGTTTCTGTTGTCCTAGTCTGGGTTAGGCACGCAGCCATGGGTTAAATTGACCTCGAGTTCTACATACGGGCCCAGCAAAAGTATCTGGCCCCAGCTGCCGGGATTCAAACTCACGACCCAAACATTGAACTTGAAGTCCATCACTCTACCATTCGGCTATCCCGGCACCCCATTTAAGATGGGCCGGGAGGCGGGACAGTCGACTGGCACAGCGTTGGACTACGTCTCAATGCTCGGGTCGTGGGTTCGAATCCTGCAGATTGGACTGGACTACTGATATGGTCTAACTCCGTCGAGTTGACCTTACTTGGGTCTGTTTGGTGAATTGATTTATTCGAGTTACATGTATTTTTTTGCGCTCGGCGTGTGCGCTGCAGTAACGAGGTGGTGTTTCAGTCCAGTCGGCAGTAACACGGAAAACGAGAAAAATTCGCGTGTGTACGTACATAAGCAGAAAGTTGTGATCATAAGAACACCAAAGACGATAAAAGGGAACGAAAAGAGGCCAAAGATGCACAGAAAAAGAGAAAAACAAATAAAACAAACAAAACAAATGCATGAGTGTGTTATAGTAAGAAATACAAATTTTGTGGCAATAACATCGCTTCATATGTGGAGAGAATTTATTGGTGCCACCCCCAGTGAGGGCTGGCCTTCGTGGCGGACCCCCACAGACCTCCAGCAACTCTCGTCTGCTTCTGCAGCCGGCTTCTTCCGGAAACCGAGCGGGAAAGGCATTGGGGCAAGCGGTGCTTTTCTTTCGCTGGCTGCACGTGCAGTCAAAACAACACCGCTTGTGCCGCGTGCCGATCTCTGTCTAAACACTGACGCGTGGCTAGGTCTGTTGTGTTGCTGTGTGTGTGTGTGTGTGTGTGTGTGTGTGAGAGAGAGAGAGAGAGAGAGAGAGAGAGAGATGCGTAATTATGGTGGTCAAGTTATTTTGCACGTTTACGAACTTGTGGCTGCACATCGCATTAGTGTGGGATCAGGAATTTCTAGTAATCGGAATAGGCACATTTATATTTCTGCCGGCACACAGGCACTCCTCTAATGATATTTGTGAATTATTCGTGTGTCTGCATGATGTGCGACTGCGGCAACAGCAGCAATCAACACACGCATACACAAACAATAAACACACACACACACACACACACACACACACACACACACACACACACACACACACACTGTCACACACACACACACACACACCACACACACACACACACACACACACACATTGACATAGCAACATGTTTCTCTAGTTAAACTGACGTCAAAAACCCGCCCCCCCCCCCCCCCCCCCGGGCTCCTTTTCTCTCTCTCAGTCTCCAGTCTTCATTGCCCCCCCACCCCCACCCCCCATACACACACACACACACACACACACACACACACACACACACACTGACACTGACACACACACTGACACTGACACACACACACACACACACACACACACACACACACACACACACACACACACACACACACACACACACACACACACACACACACACACACACACACACACACACACACACGTCCGATAAAACGATAGTTGGGGCGGTCAGTGAGTCGGTGTAGTCACCACGCTGACCGTAGGTATCATTAGATGAGACCGGCTGACTTACAAAACTATAAAAACCACCACTCAGTCCCGCTGTCAGAACACTGAATTCGTCAGTGTCTGTCGAGATCCTGTGATCCTGCCATCTGAAACCCGTTGCCTTCCACTGGCAAAGTTTAAATTGGAATTCCGCTGCAGGAAGTTTATGAGAGGAAGTCCGGTAGCCGTGTGAAGCTGCCTTCAAGTTTTTTTTGGCACTCGTCCATCGATCATCTTGCTAAAGGCACCCCTGCCAGGGCCCCCAGATACGGCCGCACCACCGCCTCTACACAGTTATCCCTCCGCCACAAGATGGAAATCCTACGCAGCCAGTTCAGCAGCTAGTGCTCCTGTTGCGTTGCTCGCGGAAACTTTTGGGGAGGCGTTTAAACAAAAGGTTTGAGGAAATGGACCAAACGGAGATTTTCTTCTCAGTTCTGCTTCTCTCTCCTCCTCCCTCCTCCCGCCGTCCTCCCCCCCCCCCTCCACACACACACCTACCTCTATTTTCTGTTTTCCCTTCTGTCTGAAATCATCTAACTTGCACGTCCCGCGCTTGGTGCGAAACTGACTCACACCGGCATATTTACATAAGTTCAAGTCAGTTATACTGACTCGATCATGAGGCTTGGCAAAGCAAAGGGCAAACATGTACGTCAGTTTCAGTGAACTCAGTGAAGCAATTATCTGTGAAATGCAATATACGCCAAACATTGTAACTTGTGTCAAGTTCGGGTTCAAATTTGGGGCACAAAAAAAGTTTTCAGTGTTGCGCTTTTTAAAGTGCTAGGGCGTGTAAATGAGGAAATGAGCGCGGGAGAAATGCCACCTTGCAGATGGCGGGAAGCATCACTCAGCACTTGAAATGCTCAAGAAATAGTTTTCGTGGAAGTGGGAGGCGGTGTGGGTTAAATGAGGAACGCTGGCATTGTCGCTTTCTGTTTCCCTTCTCCTCCGTCTTAATTTTCTGAGCAAGAGCTTCAGTGTTTAAAAGAGAAAAAAAAATGATGAGAATTTAAGAAAATTAAGATTGGAGCGAATGCCGCACGGTTTTTCACACGATGGCCGGTGTAACACTAAACATTAGCTTCCCTTTCCCCCTCCACTGACCACACACACACTGTGACACCGGCACACGCGCGCGCGCTGCGCGCACACCCCCTCCTCTTCCGAAAAACATTTACCACATATGGGTGATATCAGAGACGGGGCAACGAGAAAAAGACAAGCACAAATATTTGCCCCATCTTGAAAAAAAAGCAAAAAAAAAAAAAAAAACTGAACCGCGCCAGATATTATAATTTGTTTAAAGAAAAAAGAGAAATAAATGCGCTCGTGGAATGGTGCATGGTCTACTAGTGGCATATGAGAGGTATTCCATTCATTCATCGCGGCACCGGCCGGGGCAGTAACTGTTCCAGGGCTACAATAACGACTTTTTTTTTTTTAGGGTACCGAGTAGCCATTTTCGAGACCGGAATGGAAGAATGCAACACAAATTAAATTGGGCGGTTCCTACAAATCAATCTTTTTCTTCGTCTTCAGTTGCCGGGTTCCTTTATATTCATCCAATAGAATCGGGCAGTTTTGGCCCGGTCTCAGTTTTGGCCCGTTCCCATATCTCTCCCGAACCATTATTTCACACAGGTTGTATCTTTCATTTCACTACACTTGTCTATCGCGCCTTTATCCAATAGCTTGTCAGTCACGAGCCTGTTTTCACACGCCCGGATCACGGTTGGCGACAAGGGACTGGCGCCTGCGACCGCAATGCCCCCTGGCGGCAAGCCTAGAGTCACCTGTTGAGGGAGATAATCTGTGGTTTGTGTACATACCCTGACACTCTATCCACGATCGGTAATTGAAATCTGTACACGGAGCTTTGAACTTTGGTCGTAGCGTCGCACGTACGATCCTGTGTGGCAAATTTCAGCCACCCAGAAGGCCAGCGACCTCGTGTTTGTCGAAAATCTTTGCAGGGATGGGGTCAGTTTGGGATAATCACATTCATTTTATTATTTTCGTGTAGCAAGTGCAGGACTTCGCCAAAATAACTTATTTTACATGAATAGTATGTCAGTACTAGACAACTCAGACAGGCTGTGTGGTTAACCACACGTCTCAACTATCTTGAACGCTTGGGCTTTTTTCAAGTCCTGACTGCTTTAGTGATGGTTATCAAAGTGATAAAAATCTGTGTGTGTGTGTGTGTGTGTGTGTGTGTGTGTGTGTGGTGTGTGTGTGTGTGGTGGTGTGTGCGTGCGTGCGTGCGTGTGTGTGCGCGTGCGTGCGTGCGTGCGTGTGTGTGGTGTGTGTGTGTGTGTGTGTGTGTGTGTGTGTGTGTGTGTGTGTGTGTGTGTGTGTGTGCCACGGTGAGAGAGAGAGAGAGAGGCGCGTTTAAACGAATTTTTATCAGTCCTGACCTAGCCCGAGAATTTTTTGCTGAGTGTGCAAAAATGGCAACCGACTAATGTCAGTAGCTTTTTTTCTGATTTCAAGTGCCCATGCTAGTTTGAGCAGCCCACACGGTGTCAAAAAAGAAAAAAAAAAAAAAAAAAAAGTGAAACAGTTTATGCTAATGTGTGTGCGCGGATTCGCAAATAGAGTTAGAACTCAGAACTCAGAACTTCGAATTTGCCCCCCCCCCCCCCCCCCCCCAGACTGACAGCATGCGTCAGTCCAATTATTTTAACGTCAGTATTCAGCACGGCCGCATGGTTATGCATAAGTTCGGAGTTCCAAAAGAAAGAGAAGCCGGAGTTGGAAATCAAATAGGTTTAGTCAAGTATAAGAACGTGATATCCAGCCTACATTATTTTTCAGCTGGTGCAAGTTTCATCCTGTTGCCGCATGCACAAGTATGTGACGTATTTACAATACAGCTCTGTGCGGGCCTGGAATGTTCTGTTATACTAGATTACACTTACAGTCAGTATTAGACACGCAGTCACTCAGATAAGCGATAAATGCTGCGTAACAATTAAGGCAAAGATGATAATAGAAAAAAAAAATACTGTTTATGATTGCTCCACTCAAAACTTAGGATCGGTACGTCGGCGTTAGCACTACAACTGAGGCAGGCATGGGCCATGGGAGATAACTATATGAGTATACGCAACACGATTGATGTACCATGAGTCATGCATGTTTATCTTCTTTTTCTTCCTTTTTTCTGTTTTTTTTTGTTGTTGAAAAAACAAAACAAAACCAAAAACCAAACAAACTCTGGGTCCCAAAATAAAGAAACACACAAACTTTTTTCTTTGCCTAATGTTCAGGTGTCGTGTTTCCGCAAACACTGCACTAAACCATATTGATTACGGCCCAGCGACCACGTGAGCAGAACTAAATTTAGGCACAGTTAATCACATCTCCGACCTTGACCGAAACACTATCTACATATACATGGTTACTGGCAGTGGATCGTTTACGTGTATATATACAGACTTCAACATAAGTCAAGGACCACTTGCAAATTTGGCTAAAATTCCTGGAAGATGTCCGTGCAGCACATGGTGGTTTTTCAGCTTCAGCAAGCTTTGCACGATGCATTGTTAACCCTTTAACACTTTCACAGCAAAAATTTTTGAAAGATTCCTTGATCTCTACTGATTTTCTGTGAATTCTTAAAAAATTAGACCTGTCTGTCAAGGTGGTCCTTGACTTATGTTGAAGTGTATATATGTGTGTAGTGGTGGTGGCTTTTTTTTTTTTTTTTTTTTGCTTTGTGTTGTTTAGTTTTTGCAATGTAGCTTGTGCCACACCGGCATACTGACGAATCACTCCTGACCAAAGAGCATTTCAATGGCAATAATGTACAAACCCAAAGCGTAGATGTAAATTTATTTTAACACAGACAGTTTATAGTGCCTAATTTTCTCGGTCAAGCAAAATCGTGTCTGTTAAAAACTGAGTTTCTCAGTGCCGGCCTGCCCACAAAAAGGCCGGGCATTACTGAGGCCTGAAGAACAAAGAATAAAATCGTATTGAACTGGTTCTGATTGAGGAGTCTCAATGCGTTAGCCAGACATACAACAACTCTGTGGTTTTCCCTCCCAACATTCACATGCAGGGGCGGTCACAGCAAAATAAATTTTCGAATCAGTACATTTCATTTTTCAGTCAATCACAGCCAAAATACGGTACACCAGTAAAGAATGCCTTATAATGCTGAAACTGCGATGTACTTAAAGTTACAAACCGCCGGGCTGGGGCCAAATAAGCTTATTGTGCTGGCTTTTTCATCGTTGCCCCGTCTTTGATATCACCCTATGTGGTGGAAAAGGACGTTAAACCCCTAAACGCCCACCCACCCTACAAACCGCCGTCTTCCGACGACAGAAAAGAAAATTAATACGCTAACACCGTTTTCGAATAAAACGGCCCGATGAGGATGCATAAATTCATATTCCAACGATATTAGACGGAAAAGTCTCCTGTATATCACTGTACTATCCAGTTCTGAAGGAATTCAGAGGCCGCTTTCGTCTATTTCCTTTTTTATGCAAAACGAGATTTTCCAGTTACACTGAAAGACTTGAAAGCAAACTGCGATCCTCAAAAACAAAATGTCGGCCACACTTGAAAGATGAAGCCATTACTGACAGAGGCAACGAGAAAATATTGTGGATACAACTATTGTTGAGAATAATTACACGATAACTGAGTGAAAGAAATATATTCACAACTACATTTTAAACAACTGACCCCATTTCTATCAAGTGGGTCAAGTCGGTCAAGTGACGCTTTCGTAACCGGCTGCTGGTTCAGCCGGAAATCCAAAAAAACAAAAAACAAAAACAAAAAAAGTCACAGTTTGTGGTCCAGCCCTTTCTCATCTAGATTTACAATATTCATTGCAGTGCTCTGTGGTTCTTTCCTTTACAAACTGTTTGGTTGGGGCGTGGTAACTGTGGCCATGAGCGATTTCAGAAGTGATGCAATACCAGTACCGATGGAGATTTTTGGAACTTTTTAAAAACCGAGAAAGGCAACTAGGCAACTCTGCCCAAAATGACATTTCTCAATTGTATCGAAAACGTGATTCGCCTGATGCTAATTAATGTTTTACTGATGCACCAATAAACTGGTGCGTCGTTTCTAAGTTGTTACGAAAACCTGATTCGCCTGATACTAGCTGATATTTCCAACGTCATTTCTCAGTTGTCATATTTCGAAAACCTGATTCGCCTGATGCTAAATCATGTTTCACTATATGCATCAATAAACTGGTGCGTCATTTCTCAGTCAAGTCAAGTTGTTACGAAAACCTGATTCGCGTGATGCTGATTAATGTTTCACTGACGCCGCACCAATAAACTGGTGCGTCATTCATATTTCTCAGTTGTTACGAAAACCGGATTCACCTGATACTCATTACTGTTTTACTGGTGCACAAATAAACTGGTGAGTAATTTCTCAGCTGTTTCGAAAACCGGAATCGCCTGATACTAGTTAATATTTCACTGATGCACCAATAAACTGGTGCGTCATTTCTCAGTTGTTACGAAAACCGGAATCACCTGATGCTAATTCATGCTTCACTGAGGCACCAACAAACTGGTGCGTCGATCGCTCAGCTGGTGCAAATTACGAAATTAAAACAGGGCTTCCCGCTTAGTGGGAAAAACAAACGCAGAAGAAATAAATCAGCATCACTTCTACTACTGAACTTTCCTGCACAGAACCCCTCCCCTCTCCCCTTCCCGCCCCTTCCAAGGCCCCCCCCCCCCCAACGCCCCTTTCAATCCTCCCGTTCCCTCTCTAATGCACACGTTCTTGCATCTCTGGTGACGGTCGGTTGTGGCTGTGTTCAGTTTGCACGTGTTTCATTCAGTGTGCGTGTGTTTTGTTTGTATCAGTCATGCTGTGAGGGAAGGGAGGGGGGAAATTTTCATCGCTATTTCCCCACGTGACTGCATTTAGTCTCTCTGTCTGTGACACCATAGGCTTAGGGTGGGTGAGTAGTTGGAGGTTTAACGTCCTTTTCCACCACGTACGGGTGATAACAAAGACGGGGCAACGAGAAACGGGTGGGTCAGCACAAATATTATGCCTCAGCCGGGACCATAGGCTTAGGAGACAATGACGTAGTGACACACATTAATACCGGAAATTGATTTTTAAAAAGGCGTTGTTTCGAGTATTGTATAAAAATCAGCGGAAGATGTGACAATCATGACCCCTCCGACCCTAGTACAACAATGACACAGTGACACACAAATGAAATAAAAAGGCGTTGTTTCGAATTCAGTGACACAGTGACACAATTAATGAAATAACAAGATGGTCACCAGTCCAATGTGTTGTTTCCATTCAACGACCTGCCGTCGTCACGGTCATCGTTCTTGTATAATACCATGTTATGTATCGGGGCGGAATACACAGACTCTCTCTCTCTCTCTCTCTCTCTCTCCGTTTTGTTTAGATTAGAGATATTCAGCGGAGATCAGACAATGACATCAAGCATGTTGACATAAAGGAAGTAATCGAAACATTTTCCGTGCCTCTTTTCATACGCAAACCCCCAAACAAATGTTTCCCCCAAATAGAGAAACTTATAATAACAAAAACCCGCAGAACAGTGACTCACGTTTTAGACTGAGACGCCTTGTTTTCAGTTTTGTGTAAAAATGCAAACATAAAATGACGTTATCATAATTATATGACCTCCAGAAATTAATAAATAAATAAATAAATAATCGTACACAATCGTCATAAAAATGACATGCACACTAAGTGACATTTACGCCTTTCCATGCTCAAGCCTGCAAGAGTTTTTCAGTTCCTCGGTGAAAACTGAATGCACTGTGCACGCAGGGAATGGAATGCAGTTTAAAAAAAAAAAAAGCGATCACAAACACATGCACAGCAGTCTCTCATTACGTCATGAGACTGCACCGCTGCGATATGGCGATACATTTCCTGCACTTGACAGTGCTGACTCACCCCTTCAGCTCTCAGGCCCCGCCTAGCAGCGGTAGGGGTGGCGGCGGTGGTGGTGGGGAAGGAGTAGGGGGGGGGGGGCTTGGTGGAGCAGGACAGGGAAGACAATCTCATGCAAGTGGAGGTGGGGGTAGAAAGAGGATCTTCGCAGGCAGCGAGTCAAACGGTGAGGGCGGGTAAAGCGGGGAGAGGGGTGGGGTGGGGAGGGAGGCGCAAAGGAGCCTGACGAAGCTTCCCGATTTTTTCCCCCCCTGATAAGAAAATCTTTGCCGGAAAGCCAACAGTGAGCGGGGGTTTGTGTGGTCCCTGGTGGGGCCTCAATTATCTGGCGAGGAGTGCAATCGATCAATGTCACGCCGCCAACCTTACACAGCCCAGAGGGCAACCGATACACCACGTGGGGCCTCACAAGGGTGGGGGAAGGGGCCAAGAAATAAGAAGTCAGCGCAGGCAAAGAGAGAGAGAGAGAGAGAGAGAGAGAGAGAGAGAGCTGCGCGCGGCGAGTCAGTGATGAGTGAGTGTGGGGTGGGGAGTGGGGGTGGGGGTAAACGTCGAGAAATTGCGGGGTCGTCTCAAAGGTAATGCAACGTAGAGAAGTCAAAAGAGAAATTGGGGGGTATTTTCCACCACGTCGGTCGACAGAAAAAATTTCTTCTCACGCGAAAAACATGGCCGCCTGTGTGTGTGTGTGTGTGTGTGTGTGTGTGTGTGTGTGTGTGTGTGTGTGTGTGTGTGTGTGTGTGTGTGTTGGTCAGTCTAGACATTGCGCTGACAATACACTCAGTACGCCATTCCTCTGACGAGCCGGCTGTCTTTTACAAAATGTTTTAACCATTTATATTCCGATTTTACTGTTGTTATTACTGGTGTTTTTATGGAATTTATTAACTTTGGTGCTGCTGCAGCTGGAGGCATGAGATAGAGAGAGAGAGAGAGAGAGAGAGAGAGATATCAGCCGCCCAACACTCCTTGCGTGATCTCATATGTTTAGTCGTTTACTTGTCGGTGAAGCCGAAGACAAATTTCCTTTTATGGACAATAATGTTATCGGTATCTGTATACGGACTGATCAGACGTCTGGTGTATGGACCTCCATAGGACGATGCAATATGAATCTGGGACGAACGCCCTCAGTATTGGAAATGGGAAGGAGGCTGGGGACAATGAACGTTGTATGGATTACCCAAAACAGTGACTTAAAGTTCCTGAACGTGCATGTCATGCAGAATCTTCTAAGCAAATCAATATTGGCATCTATAAATCAGTGAAGGAAACATATTTAATTTAAAAAAAAAACATTATTCTCCGACACTTAATAAATTATTCATGTAATTAGCTTCAGGTGGTAAACTCTAAATGCGCGGGTTAGTCGAGTGGTTCAATCGGCTGAGAGGCAGACTCGGCCGCCGGAATCGAAAGGTCGCAGAGACTCGGCCGCCGGAATCGAAAGGTCGCAGGTAAAGGTTCAAATCCCGACTGAACTGTTTCCCACTTACACAACGTCCTGGCCTCCCCATCTCCGTCTGTGAAATCATCCTTGCAAAGAACAAAAGATTCCCCCCCTCCCCCCTCCCCCTCTCCCTCCCCCAAAAAACAAATAAACAACAACAAACAAACAACACACACACACACACACACACACACACACACACACACACACACACACACACACACACACACACACACACACACAAGAAAAAAAGAAAAAAGAAAAAACAGCAACAAACAACAACAAACAAACAAAACAAAAGAAAAAAATAAACAAAAAACAAACCAAGAAACCCCAAAGAAAACACCACCAACAACAAAAACTCATATAAATTCACACTGGCTCGTTCTATTCAGTCTTTCGACAAAGACAGGATGTGTATTGTGTATGTACGTTACAGTGGTCAGTTCCAAGACTGACGAGGAAAAAAACCAAACAATCAAACCCACCCACCCCACCCCCCCCCCCCCCCAAAAAAAAAAAAAAAAAGCTTTGCAATAACCTCTCTTGTTTTGAGCCAATTTTCGGAGTTCTTTCTCTGTGTATCAGTGTATAAAGTCTAATGTAAAGTGTCCAAAATCAGCTCATTTTAATTTTTGCTATTGAAAAGAAAAAAGGGGATCGTCGGTGAAAATCTAGGCTGGGTCGAGTACTGACTAGAACAACTTTTTTTTTCGATCCTAAACTAAAAGTCAGACAAAACCTGAAACTGACCCAAAAGTATGTTATACCCCGTCGCAGCTACACAGTTTGCTCCGCCAGTGGTTGAGAAATAAGTTTTTTAAAAAGTTTGAGTTTGCCAAACTCCAGCAGGACTTCAGTTGAAAATGTTCGGGTATCCACTCAATAATTGTTGCAACGCTAGTTTTAAATGAAAAAAAATTATTAAAGAAATAGACGCAAAAAGAGACAGAAGGAGGAAATAAGGGGGGGGGGGGGGGGTATTAACACAGAAAAGTATACTGGGTAATGTGAGTGTAAATAACATGGCATTCGGAGGAAAACTGAAAAATTCAACGACACTCAAAACAAACTGGACTTACTTCAAATCAGTACTGGCATCTACATATCAATGAAGGAACAAATTTCATAAATAAGCGTTATTTTCTGACACTTAAAAAAAAATTAATATTTATACGTGTAATTAGCTTCAGATGGTAAACTCTAAACGCGGGTTAGTCGAGTGGTTCAACCGGTTGAGGGGCGGACTCGGCCGGGGTCGAAAGGTGGAGGGGACAGGTTCAAATCCCGACGGAACCTTTTCCCAGTTACACCCCCTCCCTCCATATCTCCGTCTTTGAAATCATTCTTGCGGTGAACAAAAGACGCACCCCCCCCCCCCCCCCCGCCCTTCCCTCCCCTTATTGCAGGGTGGGTGGGTGTTTGGGGGTTTAACATCCTTTTCCACCACATAAGGTGATATCAAAGACGGGGCAACGATGAAAAAGCCAGCACAAATATTTGGCCCCACTGAGTCGGGACCTTATTGCAGTCAAACCAGATACGAGGCCATACGCTGACATTAGTTTTCCAACTAAGGTAGATAATTTAGCGCAAACATGCAGATATCACAACCAAATAATTACCTCCCTGTATGTCACCGAAGCATCCACACACGTAAGGCTGGTCCTGTGGCTCAGTATAGTTCGCACCACTGGGCCGTATTGGGCTATTTGTGTACCATGTAGACTCTATGTGTGCGGGCGATTCGGTCACACAGAGGGGGGGGGGGGGGGGTGCTTTGGTTGTGATGTCTGTATATTCGCGCTGCACTGATTTTCTACCTTGGTTTGAAATTTTAGTTCAAATCTGTGCAGAGCGAGACACATCACCTGTCCAAACTTAAAGAAAGAAAGAAGAGAGACTAACCACCTGTCCAAACTAACAGAAACAAAGAAACAAACAGTGTAACTGACACCAGTGGCCAGATCAGTTCCGTTTCCCGACAATGCCTTGGCCAAACATGTCTTCAAAAATCTGTGAAATCGGTGGGTTTTTTTGTTTTTGTTTTTTTAGTTCAAAGTTTGGTGGGTTTTTATTGTTTATTTTATTTGTGGTTGTTGTTGTTGTTGTTGTTTTCAGTCCACATCGGCCCTCAGAGAGAGACTCGGATATTTGTGCTGTACTTCAATTCAAAACTTAAATCTGACCCATCGTAACTGATGTGGCACCGTGTTTGACTGTCAATGACAAACTTCCAGATTTATTACTCTTTTGTTTTGCAAGTTTGTGTGAAACAAAGCTACTTTTCAATGTTGGGGAAATATGAGAAGTTCATTTTGGATGTAAAGGTAACAATATACACATGAACCACCTATATTCGTAATCTTTGCGTGTTTCAAAGAGGAGGAGAACCCAACTGGAAAAAAATTTAAACAAAGCAGTCAAGCAAAAGCACTTGGCATGCTGTGTAGCTAGTGTAAGGGAAATAACTGCAAATATTGTTTCAATCAGATTCTTTTAGAGTTGTTTCCCCTTCGTTGCTATTTTGTGAGACGGGCCTTTTGAGTTTTCATTCCTCATCTTATCTCACCATAAAATGATGTCTGCCTTGTACTGCTTGTACCGAATTGTTTAAAATTTCCCGTAGACCTATTTTATCTCAGTCAGATTTTTCTCTGCGATCTGTGAAGCAAATAAAGCGTACAGTAGATTTCCACCAATCACAGAGCACTTCCGCTGTCGTGTGTCGGTTTCCCGCGAAAGCTCCCACCTCATTTCTGCAAACAAGGCGCACGTTTTACTGGTGAAAATTTGCGGTAAGTTTTGTCGATTTTTGTTCTGAATCACGCACAGTTTAGTCGTTTTCATGCAAAATCAATTGATTGTTTATCATTGGATTGTTACAAATTCGACGATCGTGGCCTAGAAGCCGTCCGATCGAATTATTTTTGGGAGCTGATGTAGTCGACTCCGCGCGGTCAGCAAAAATATTTCAGTAGCTTGACGATTAGTTGTGCTTACGTGTGATAGAGGAGGAAAAGGCAAATATTTCAGCACGCCGATTTATGTCTTTTTGTTTTCAAGGATGGCAGTATCTTTACTGGTTTACTGGTAGCTACATTTGACCAACGCAATCGCAAACAATCGGAAAATTTTCTTTTCTTACAATGGCCGGTACGTGGCGGATCAACTATGTTAGTATTGATACAATCACGTGAATTTTACCACCTTTTCGTGAGACTTTATACCAGCGCGATTGACTAAATAAAAGTTTATTTGTCGAAATCTATCTTGAACTTGGGAAATACTGCCCTACTGCCCAGCACTTTACCTACTGAGAAAGTATCCGGCACTCGGTACGAACTCGAAAAAAGTTTCCCGTTCTCATTGAATGGCACAATGGCTTTGTATTTTGACCTCTGCTGACATATAGTGATAACCTAGGTGTGCTGCCAGTGAGGGAGATTAGGTATCAATGACAAAACTCAAGATTGAAGTTTATGTCAGTCACCAGAATTGTTCATAAAATTTGTATAATTTATGTCCTGTGTTCTTTGTTTCCCTTTCGGTGGTTTGAAAACAGGTTTGCCTAAGAATGAAAATCAGCTCTAGTGACGTCATGATGATTGAGGGAGATTAGATTTGTCTAGATGACAAAACCCAAGCTTGAAGTTTAGGTGTGTCAGTCAACAGAATAGTTCATTTATGAGTCTATTGTTTGTTTCAGTGGTTTGGAAACAGTTTTGCAGTGACTGAAAGCAAAAATCACTGCAAGTGGTGTCACGATGGTCGCTGTGGGCGGTGGATCACCGCTGGACCTACCAGGACTACTAACTACACTTGAGTCAAAATTGTCTTCTAGTCAGCAAAGGCTGGAAGCGTACAACTTGCTGACTGAGCACCTGTTTGGTGGGGAACTCAGCTTTTACGGACGTGAAATACAGCAGCAAGGCAAACGGCTCCTGAAGGTTGCCAAGAGAGATGTTGCATCATCTGGTGGTGTTCTGGGCAATGTGGCTCAGAAAGCACTACAAGTCATGTCATACTGCTTACATGATGAAGAATTAGTCAGGTATTGCCATACAAGTAACACTCAGTTGGTATAGTTGATTAGTTCACCTGTTCGGGGGTGCAGATGTATACCAGTCAAGTACATCGATATTTTGCAGAAAGTAAAGTCGTGGAGTGAAGTCAGCAGCCACATGACTACACCTCGCCAGACCCTGGAGTACATTTACACCCCCTCCCATGTTGTGAAGATACAGTTGCCCCTGTTAGTGGATGACTGGAATTTATTTGCCCCTCCTGCGCATGACTGGTACACATTTGCACCCCCTAACGGACGAACTGAACACAAGTGACTGCTATAAGTGCTAACAATAACATTGCTGTTTAACATTTCCAGCATCATAAATTTACATTTTCATTATAGGATAGATCACTGTAGATTTTTTGGCTCCCTTGTGTAACAAAGGGAGTCTATGTACATTGTACTAACCCTCCGTCATGTGTGTGTAGGGGTGTCATACTTGGCATAATGTTAGACATTGATGAGATCTCATTTGAATGACCTTGACCCAAGGTCAAGGCCATACAAACAGTTTTGGGGAAAACTGTCATATTGCCAGAAACTAAGAAACACCAGAGACACCTTACTTGGCTTGATGATGGATATTGACAAGAATTTTTACAAACATACTCTTTAAAATGACCTTGGCCCATGTTACAAGGGAGCCATGGAGGCTGCTGCCTCTCCAGATTTTTTCAGGGTGTTACTGCGCTGTAATATGGAGGGTGGATACATGATAATGTACTCCATCTACTTTGTGTTGACTCTTGGTTTTGTCTAAAAAATCCTATTCTCAGGGCTTAAAAAACCCACCAGCCAAAGGTGAAAAATCTGCCAAAAGATGGAAGATTTTAAGCCCTGTATTCTACAGCATACTGTGGCAGTACACTTGCCAAACTTGTCTGTCACAAGACCGGACTGAAACCTGTTATGCTATGAGTTTGAAATGGCAGAAAACTAACGTAGCACGTAGGTTTACAATAGCTTTACTACTGCAGGGTTGCACATTTTTTACAGCTTCTATCTAGGACAAAGTGTCCTGGAAACAGCAAAGTGATAGGACACAGTGTCCTCACAGTCCGGGCCACTTTGTGGCAATAAAAATTTTAATAGGACAAATGTCTGCTTGGAGTGGGAAAAATAGGACATGTATTTGAAATTTTTATAGGTCAATGTCCTGGGACCGACTTGAATGTTCAACCCTGCTACCGTATGACTTCAACGTCGATATATATCCTCTTGAGAGGAAGCCCCACTCAATCTGTATCAAAATACAAACCTTTTCCAAACAGTACAACAATTTATTGAGTAATTGACTTATTGGGTCGCTTCGCCATTTAAATTTCTAAACCTGTGTCCATGTGGACGGGCTGTTGCCACCACCGCTCGCAGTAAAGTTTCTTCTTTCCTTTCTTCTTCCTGCTCTCTTCTTCTTCTTCTTTTTTTTTTTTTTTTTTTTACGTCTTTACATTTCAGTCCAGTTTTTCCACGCCAATTTTTCCGCCATGCTTTTTGTAAACTTGTTCAGATGAGCACGTATAAGTTTTTATTTGTGCTCTCTTTTCATGTAATACTGTTTACTGCTTGACGGTGGTCTGGCTTCAATGAATAAAAATGTTCAAACCAAAACTAACAAAGAATGGAATCTACTGGTGACAAATACTAGCATTGAAGAAAGCTTTGGCTCCCCCAGTTTAACCCTTGATAAAGTTTTTCAGCCCTTTTTCAAGAGGACTGTAATGACAGATATGTAGATCGACGCGTTTAACGTATGTAGGTTTTTCATAGTTGTAACTTGTATTGATGATCTTTTTTCTTGTCGCAGGTTTGTTGCTGCAACAGAGTTGTCTGCACTCATACATTTGCTGTGCCGAGTTGCTACCTGCACGTCAGAAAAAACAACATGTACGCTCGCCCTCGTGTGTTTGGGGCGGCAGGTTATCTCCCGTGACATCATTGCTGCTGAGGTTGGTAATGCATTATATGTATACATGTATATGATTATGTATTTGACCATTTTCAGCCAAATTTCCTATCCTTTCAGCCAGAAAATCTAAGTTTCAGCCAAAGAAAAGGAAGGAGGAAAAAGGTTGCAGACACAGTAGTGTATCATAACATGTAATGCCATATGGAACAGTCTGACTTTATTTTTGAAGACTTGCATGTGCTAGGAGAGGCTAATAATGCCTTTAAAAATGCGAATTTTTTTCTCTTAAATTGGGCGTTGCCCCTATGTTCCCCTAGCAGGGTGCTGCCTCTGCACCCCAACCTAGATTTCAGTCTTTTTTTCTGCTTGGCGATTCCCGAGCCTGATCATGGTTACAGTTTGGTTTAGGCCTTCGTTTATGTTTCTTCATGAGTAAGAATTTGATGTACAGTGTTTATCTTGTGCCTTGGACTGTGCAGGTGGGGTGCTGAAAATCAACTCAGATGACCGTGGTAGCAAGAAGAGTTTGTTTTAGTATCTTTAGATGAGCAAATGTCTGAGAATGTTCTGAGATTTGTTGGAAATTTAGTCTTCGGTGTCCCATAGAGGTTGTCTTCAAGAATCTTCTGAATTTGTTCACTGGGCACTTTTCCTGCTGTTTTACTTTATCCCGATCATGTCTGTGCATCCGTCACAGTGATTGTTTTGGTCTTCGAACACCCCCTGTTAAAAAATGTCCTCTTTTGCTCTTTAAGTGGTAAATGACTGCATAGCCTATAACTAAAAGTATAAAGAAATACGTGTTACATGCATAAATTTTGTGTGTGTTCAGCTTCCAGAGATCCTTGCTACCCTTGAAGCAGCAAAGGCCAAGTGGAAAGGTGCTATTGATCTTGAAGTCTCGGATGTCATTACAAGGTATCAGAAATCTTGTTTAATTTGATACTGAAAAGGTGAAGTTCTTTGCTAGGAAAAGCTTAAAAATGATTAGAAGTGGCACTGAAAGATGTAGACTTCATTGAAGAATTAGCCATCTACTTCTCATGTTATTCATGTTGGTACATGCTGTTCTATGTCAAACTCAGGATCCTCAAAATCTGCTCGGTTTACTCCATTAGTTTTCCAATGCATTGTTTGTTGGTGTGGGAAGAACTGTGGTGTAGAGAGCAAGATTCCTTTCTTTTAACCTGAAAATACATAAAGCTGTTACAGGGCTTGTGTTAACGCACAAACTGTGCGTATTGACGCACAGAAATCACGAAATGACGCAGAAAAAAAATCACTGGAGGTTTTACTGACGCACAGATTTTAAAATTTTGGAGCAGGAGTGCATCGCGTGATAATCAAATTTGATAGCATGATGCACAGCTTTCACAGTTTCAGTTTCAATCTTCGGCGATCGATCGTCAGAGCAGTCGCCACAGACACTCTGAAATGTACGGCGTTTATGTCTGTTAGAGTAGGCTGACCCTCAGATTTTTCTGCTGGAAGTCATGCTGACCCTCAGAAAAAATATCTACCACAAGCCCTGTGTTACACAAAGTGCAGTTCTTAATGTGCAGCTAGAAGTATCTGAAATTATCCCAGTTCTCTTGGTATCGGTTTTGCTTTTCCTTGTGTCCGCAATTTTAAACCAACCTTTGCTTGACAATACTAGAATAGCGCTGACAGCGACGTTTATTTTGTGCAGGTTGTGTGAACAGTGTGAAGAAGCTATGAGAGCAAACTGTGCGGTGTGGGGCCGGCTTGTCCTTTCTCAGCTCACTTCAAGTTCGTCTGAAGCACGAGAGTGGGCATTTGAATGTGCACGCAAATGGACTACAGCCTTCTCCTCCGACAAGGAGTTCATCAAGGCAGCTTCTGCAGATTTGAAAACTGTGAGCACCCCTTCCCCTCCCCCATCTCAGATTCACTAGTAACACACACACTTTTCCTCTTGCTTCTGATTCAGACTCTGTAACACACGGTGAAGAACTATCCCCAGCTAGTACAAAGGTCATGTCTGCCTACACACACACACACACACACACACACACACACACACACACACACACACACTGACACACACACACTGACACACACACACACACGCACACACACACACACACACACCACACACCACACACACACAACCATTTTCCCCTGTGTAGAAGCCAGTATAGTGGAGTCACATATCCAGAAGATGGCATTTTAGTTTGTACTGAGGGTTATTTCGTTTTCAGTGCATTGTGCCAGGATTGAGGAAATTATTCCAAGACCAGGAATTTCACACCTTGAAAGTCTGGGAACTTCTGGTGAAGATATTTTATGAGGTAAGTAGTTTGTACTCCCTACATGGTCCACCCCTTGTCGTGGGGTAGTGGCTTGTGTACCTCAATGACCCAGAGAACTATACCAGCAGGAGCACATGCTCCTGGCAGGGTCACCCAAGCTGGACAGGTCGAAGGGTAGAGGTCAGACGAATGTGGACCACCTCTCCAAGAGGCTAAACGGGTTTGCGTAGGGTTAACAGCCCTACCTGTAAAAAACATTAAGTTACAAAAGCATCGACAGCAACAAACCAAGACATTCACCTGGGCGAGGAAGGGTCTCCATCCCGGAGACCTATGACGCATTGCAGTGAAAGCCGAAAGGAAGCTGCAAGGCCGACCCCCCTTCTAACACCCAGGACAACAACGAGAGTAGCCACATGGAACATCAGGACAATGTATGAAGTAGGAAGGACCATACAAGTAGCAAGAGAGATGAAGAACTACAAGATAGGAGTACTGGGACTGAGTGAGACAAGGTGGCTACAGACAGGACAGCTGAGATTTCATCGGGAGAGCAATTGCTGTACTCTGGACACACAGAGGATGGAGCCCCCCACACTGAGGGCGTGGCCCTGATGCTGGCACCGGAGGCCACAGCGGGCACTCATCGGCTGGGAACCTGTCAACTCCCGCATCATCACAGCCAAATTCATCACCAAGAAAAAAGACATCAAGCTGAACATCATCCAGTGCTATGCTCCCACCAATGATGCGGAAGAGGAGAAAAAGATGACTTCTACCAACAACTGCAGACAGTGATAGATAGAGGAGGAGCCAAGGATATGACCATACTGATGGGAGACTTCAACGCCAAGATTGGATCAGACAACACAGGCTACGAGGACACCATGGGAACACACGGACTGGGACAGATGAACGAAAATGGCGAGCGCTTTTGCAAACTTTTGTGCCCTGAACCAGCTAGTGATAGGAGGCAGCATCTTCCCACACAAGCGCATCCACAAGGCCACATGGAAGATCACCGGACCATGTCACGGAGAACCAGATTGATCACATCTGCATCAGCCGGAAGTTCAGGAGATCGTGGCGGGATGTGCGCGTGATGAGGGGTGCCGATGTATCATCAGACCACCACCTCTTGCAACAACATTGAGACTTCGGCTTAAGAGGCACACCAACGCCAACAACACACGGACCAGGTACAACGTTGGACTACTCAGGAACACAGACACACAAGCAGCATTCCGGATCAGCCTTTCCAACAGGTTCCAGCCACTGCAAGACCTGATAGAAGACAGTGAAATGGACATCGAGACCACACTGGGAACACAGCAAGAAACTTTGGCACGACACATGCGAAGAGGTCCTTGGCAAGAGAAAGACCCAACATAAGGAATGGATCTCTGCTGATACCATCCAGAAGCTGGAAGTTAGGAAAGAGAAGAAAACTGCACTGAACACGAGCCGAACAAGAAGAGCTAAGGCAAAGGCACAGGAAGAATACACAGCAGCTGACAGAGAAGTGAAGAGGAGCACCAGGAAGGACAAGAGGGACTACATCGACAACCTGGCCAGTCAAGCACAGGAAGCAGCCCGACAAGGGAATCTAAAGACCTGTATCAGGTGACTAATAAGCTCGCGGGCAAATTCCAGCAGACAGACAAACAGTGAAGGACAAGAACGGGCACCCACTGACAACAACTGAGGAACAGCTGAAGCGATGGGCAGAACACTTCAGGGAGCTGTTAAATCGCCCCATCCCTGAAACACCACCAGACATCCCACCAGCAGAGACAGAACTACCCATCAACTGTGACAAGCCCTCTAAGGCGGAGATCAGGAAAGCCATCATGACACTGAGAAATGGGAAAGCTGCAGGGCCGGACGAGATACCAGCAGAAGCCATCAAAGCAGACACAGAGACAGCCGTCAACATGCTGCACAGCCTTTTCAGCAAGATCTGGGAGAAGGAAGAGGTGCCAGCCCAGTGGAAAGAAGGGATCGTCATCAAGCTGCCAAAGAAAGGGGACCTCAGGGGCTGCAGCAACTACCGAGGGATCATGCTCCTGTCAGTGCCAGGCAAGGTTCTCAACAGAATTCTACTGGAGAGGATGAGAGAGGCAGTCGACCCCCATGCTCCGAGACCAGCAGGCGGGCTTTCGCAGGAACAGGTCCTGCGCTGACCAGATTGCCAGCCTACGCATCATTGTGGAGCAGTCACTGGAGTGGAACTCCCCTCTCTACATCAACTTCATAGACTATGAGAAGGCTTTCGACAGTGTAGACAGAGAGGCACTGTGGAAGCTGCTAAGGCACTATGGAGTTTCCCGGGAAGATCATCTCCTTGATCCAGTGCACCTACCAAGACATGAGCTGCAGGATTGCTCATGCTGGGCCAGTTGTCAGAAAGCTTCGAGGTGAAGACCGGAGTCCGCCAGGGATGCCTGTTGTCCCCGTTCCTCTTCCTCCTGGTCATCGACTGGATCATGAAGACCACTACAGCAGGCAGGAAAACGGGATACAGTGGACACTCTGGACGCAGCTGGATGACCTCGACTTCGCAGACGACCTGGCGCTCCTGTCTCACAGCCACAGCCAGATGCAGGACAAGACTACGCGCCTGGAAGCCACATCAGCCGGAACAGGGCTCAAGATCAACATGAAGAAAACCGAGCTGATGAAGATCAACACCACTGCCAACACACCAGTCACAGTCGGTGGAGAGCCCATCAGGGAGGTAGAGTCCTTTGTCTACCTGGGAAGTGTGGTTGATGGACAGGGAGGCACAGACCGAGACGTCACAGCCAGAATCGGCAAGGCAAGGGCAGCGATGGTCATGCTGAAGAACGTCTGGGCATCCAAAGTTGTCAGCATAAGAACCAAACTTCGCATCTTCAAACTCCAACGTGAAGTCGGTTCTGCTCTACGGATGCGAAAACATGGAGGACAACGAAGACCATGCAGCAGAGAGATCCAGACATTTCTCAAACACCTGTCTGAGGCGCATCTTCAACATCCGATGGCCAGAGAAGATCCGGAATGAAGAGCTGTGGGAGCGAGCGGGGCAGGAACCAGTGGCCAAGCAGATCCTGCGGAGGAAGTGGGGCTGGATTGGACACACCCTCAGGAAGCCAGCATCCAGCACCACACGCCAAGCCCTGACATGGAACCCACAGGGGAAAAGGAAGAGAGGCCGGCCTCGCAACAGCTGGAGGCGGGACACTGAGGCAGAGCTATGTAAGCAGGGTACCAACTGGACTGGAGTGGCAAGACTAGCCCAGAACAGAGTGCGATGGCGAAGGGTTGTCGATGGCCTATGCTCCACTTGGAGCCAAGGGCCTAAGTAAGTAAGTAAGTAGTTTGTACTGGACATAGCCTCATTGCCTGAACAGTATATCGTCTGATGAAATTTTCTCAAGCAGTCAAAGGCAAAGCTGATAGGACAATCTATACAATGATGAAAAGTTTAGTGTTTTCATGATCAAGGGAAGCTTATATCTCTTGCTTTTACATATGAATAGCACTTAGCAGTGCAGCTACAAAGCAGAAAGCTGATATGTTGTATTTTGATTTTGTTTTGGGAATGACTGTGACTGATTATGACTATGACTAGTATGAGGTCTTGGATTTGTTGTATACAAAGTTTGTTTTCTCACACAGGAGCTGATCCATGCCAGTATGTTGAACGCCTTGCTAAGTGTTGTCCAGATGGCGCTACGTGCTCCCTCCTTGGATGTTCGTGCCCAGGCGTTCTCCTCATGGCGCGTATTCATTGACGTCATGGCAGACTTGCCATTAATGCCAAGTACGTTCTGTGTTTTTGAACTTGAGTCAGGAGTGACAAGTTAACCACTGTAATCTCTATGTAATGTTTTTGGGTTGTTTTTTTTTTGTTTTTTTTTTTTCCCGAGCTGCCATTCTGAATATAAGAATTATTTTTAAGCATCAGCATTTAAAAACTCAGCGATCGTCAAATGCGCTCGCCTGCTCGCTTTCGCTACCAAATTTACCGTCGGGCGAGTGAAAGCTCCGGTAGCGGTAGCCCGAATGGCGAGCAGGAATTCTGAGATGAATCAGAACCTAGCAGCCACTCCGGCTTCCAGAATTTTTTATCAGGATACCAGTTTTGTTCAGGGCGGTAGCCCGAATGGCTACCAAGGTCCTGACACATTTGACAATCGCTGAAAACTTATTATGTCCCTATTTTGAATTTTTACACCTTATTTTTTCCAGACTGGCTGACGGAACCCAAACATATGAAGCTGGTAATGGTGCCTTTTAACACTCTAAACACCAGGACGGAGGCGTCAGATATGGCAAAGCTCACCGCTTGGTGGCACTTTGTACGCTGTCTTGGCTCCAGAGTGTGGGATAACTTTGATCTGGTGAGATCCCCCCCCCCCCCCCCCCTCCCCCAGGACATTGCCATTACAGCAATTTTGCTAAAATGCAAGTTTAAATATATTCACTTGGGAGTGTAATCTTCTTCTACTTAGATCAATTTGAAGCTAATGTAATCTCGTTATTAATCTTGAATTTGCTTCTAGTTCTACGACGTGTTTAGTGTAACAGAATTACACACGACGGCATTCGCTTTTAAATGCCACTTGAGTTAAGATTTTAATTCATGCATTATAGGTGTTTTTGCAGGTGACTAAGCCACTGCTTGATTTTTGTGTGGGCAACCTGAAGTCCAGCTCGAAGACCTCCGCTGTTCCTGGAACCCCTACAACACCAAGGATGGGTACATTAAAAGCTTAAATCTTTATCATCTTTGTCTTACTTGTCTTCTGTGTTCCTTGTTTCTATCAATTGCCAACTCTGAGTATGAAGACATTTGCCTCTATCAAATACATTTTACTGGTTGTCTGTCTGATATATATACGTTTTCCTTGAGTTATCAGTTTTGCCTGATTGCTCAAGTTTATTTACCGCATTCAGTTATTGTGAATAAAAACTTGAATTTGAAATGCCACATCTGTCTAGGCAAGGAGGGGATTTGGTTGAAAACAGCAAGTTTATCTGTGACAATGAATTTTGTAATAACATCATCATGGTTGAAGACAGAGACGGAAAGGTCTTTCACAAATTTGTTCGAAAACTGCAGATAATTTCGGTTCCGGAAATCAGTATCCATTGAAAAATTTCATTGCAAACTTTGTATACACTACACTGTTGCTTGCAGCCTCACTGGCATTTGGGGTGTGAAACTTTGGTTTTCAGAACTTTTAGTCAGGGCAGCTTAGGTTCATTAGATTTTGTTTTATTTGATGAGTCAAAACTCAGTTATCTGCTATTGCTTGAAATCGTCCATTTCTGATGTCAGATTGTTTGATTGCTTTCTATCATCTAGCACTTGAAAGTGGCCTGAAAAGTCCAACAACTCCCAAGATGCAGCTTTCAAGCTCAGGCGAACCAGCTCCAACCTCTGCCAAGGTCCAGATGCAGGGATTTGAAATCCTTGCCCACCTCATAGGAGATGCCTCAAAATGTGGAAATGTCTCTCAGATCTTCTTCAATCTAGGTAAGTGAAGGTCAAACTTAGTGTTTTCATCCACTTGCAAGTCTTAGTCATTCTATAGTTGTTTGTTCAGCAGAGTCCACAGCTAATATATTTTTCCTGCCCTAACAGAACCTCTGAAGGCTGGAGTGACTGTGAGTGCAACATCCTTTATCAAGCACTCGGGGGTTCTGATAACCACCATGTTTGATCTACTGAAATCACTTGGCACCAAAATTCCAGGTAAAGAAACACTGCTTTTACTTTTGATAATTTCTGAGTTTTCTACTCTGTAGCTGGCTTGTCCATAGACAAAAGCAATTCTGAAGTACCTGTATTATATTGTGTTAATTTGCAGTTCTTTTCTTGGGGGTGGGGGGGGGGGGGGAGATAGGGTAAAAAGGAAGAGATCAACTAGAGAAAGAAAATAATTAGCCTGTTATGCTTATTACAATGAGGGTGATTTTCTTGTAGTAAATGTATGACTGTTAGTTTTTACAGAACAAACCAGTTCCCATTTTGATGTTGATCAGTAGTATTTCACTTGCCTTGGAAACTTACTGTACACTAACACTTTGTCTTCCCAGAACCGCTGCTGCTGTATGTGTGGCAGAGTATGATCTCTCGGTTGACTTCCATGCTGGAGTCATCTTCGCGTAGTGAGCGACGTGAGCCCCTCTCTGCGTTTCTTGGTCAGTTCCAGGTGTTGGTTCTCAGCCAGGTTCTACCACACTCACTTCTGCTGGTAAGATCATTTTATCATCCCCTTGTGGTTATACAATACAGTTTGAGTTAGGAAAAGGTTGAATTTCTTTCTGGATTGCCTGATATGCTTCACTGCTTTAAGCGACTTCATCTACAATGCACTCACACATGCACACCCTCAGACACACAAACATTTACACACATGACTATCATGAATTTATTGGTCTAGTTTATAACAAGATGTATTAAAAACTCAGGGTTTTTTTTTTCTTTTTTTTTTGCTTGCAGAAGCTGTTCCAGTGTGTGTGCGCCCTCCCTCAGAAGGTTCTGTCTTCTACAGCCTTCAGTGCCAACGGTCAAGGCGTCAAGGTAAGAATAAACACAGGCAGAGTAGGCTGTTGTGCCGTGAGCATTTGACTTGATGCATGCTTGAAATCCGCAAATAAACTGGTGCACAGTGATTTTGTGTGTGTCAGCAACATGCAGCGTGTGAGATGCCAGTTTGGCAAACTGAAGTATGTACACTTGGTGATTGTTTTCAGGGCTCTCCTGCACAGTTCCTGTGTGAGGTGCTACTCACTCCCAGCCTGCTGAAGGAATGCACCAAGAATGAAAAGTGAGAAAATACTATGATTTATGTTATATGTGGATCACTAAATTTGCTTCCAGGAGATGTGGGAGGCGGGGTGGCCGAATGATAGAGCGTTGGTCTTTCAGTGCTCGGGTCGTGAGCTCGAATCCCGGCTGGGGCCAAATATTTGTGCTGGCCTGTCTTTCGTTGCCCAGTCTTTGTATATCACCCTTATGTGGTGGAAAAGGACGTTTAACTCCCAAACACCCACCCACCCGCTTCCAGGAGACGTCCGCCAGGGCTGGTGAAATGTCAGTAACAGTAATAACAGTTGTTTAGGAAGTTTCTAGGACTGCCAACAAATCCAGGCTTTAACACTCCTTTACAGAAACAGATTAAGGTGGAGATTCATCAGCTGGTTGAACAGAAATGTTTGTTTTTCACCTACCCAACATTAGCCATTGCTGCAGGTAGGCAAGTGCATTTCACCAGTGCTGGTCGATTCCAATTGAATGTCAGGGCTGAGATTTAGCAAGCCTGACTAGGAGCCAGTCGGGCTCCCAACCAGGGAGGTTGAGGGAGCCCGACAATTTTTCAAGGAGCCCGACTCTTTGATGAGAAAGTTTGCTGACCAGTCTGCGCAATGGTGAAATGAGAGCTCTGGACGCTGAGGCGGTCAGCGGGTTCAGCGACGGTGTACGTGTGTATTGCCGTGTATTAGTTACTAGCCCAGTGCAGGTGTGTCAGTAAGCGGAATCTACCGATTGGGCTGGGAAATATCAAGGCGCCAGCCGGGCGATTGAAACTGTGATGCGAGTGAGCCCGACGTGATTTTTGGTCGCCTCGGGCGCCCGCTAAAGCTCAGCCCTGAATGTTTACAGTATGTTGATGTTGAGCTTAGCTGTTCAGTTTAAGTGTTTACACTAGCATTTGGTTAATTTTTGTTGAGGATGGGCTGATCACTTTCAAAAATAATGGAGAGACTATGCCATCTGTGACCTTTGTGTTGAATCTGTTGCAGCTTCATGACAGTGTTGTCCATGCTGGTACAGTGCGGGACCAGCCACCCAGCGGGGGTACTGGAATTTTGTCAAAGTGTGGTGGAGCTGCTTGACCGTAACGCCCAGTTCATTCCTGGGCCTGAAGCGCTGTGGCGACTGTGGAGCAAAGTGGCCAGCACGCTTCAGGATCACATATCACAGGTAGGAATGAAGAGATAGTGAAATTCACAGGTACGCCTACTGTTACAAAGTAGCCTTATTTGTCCAGGGGGAGATTATAGTTACATTGTTTCACTTTTCTCTGCAGAGAAAATATCAAGATTATAGATGGTACGATAAATTGATGAACACCTGTACATCCCCCACCCCCCCCCCACCCCCCCCCCCCCCCCCCACCCCCCCCCCCCCCCCCCCCCCCCCCCCCCCCCCCCCCCCCCCCCCCCCCCCCCCCCCCGTTGCTGGAAATTGAAACATGGTCAACAGAATCATGTGCATCTCTTTGTTATGCAGTCATTGTGCTTAGGGGAGTGAAATGGAACATTTGGTGTCAAATGACCTCATTTGATAGTTTTTTCCCTGAGATTTTCTTTTCTGTTGTTGCAGACAAACGAAGTGAATCAGGGTGACTCACTGGAGTACAACTTTGACTGTATGTACGCCACCCTCATGCTGCCTGTGTCACATCATCTTGGTGCTATAGTGCCACAGGTAATACCTTTCTCCATAATTGCTACACCCTTTGTAGAGATATTTTTTCCCCATCAGTTGTAAGTCAGCCACACAAAGAAGAGTGCTTCCACTGCTTTGGTGATCTCTACTCTGTGGTAGTCTGAGAGCCCTTTGCTACAGAATGTGAGATCGGTGTAATATAAAGTTTCTATGTTATGTTGCGTGTTACGAAGTGAGACATAGTTATTAGTAACTAAGTAAGTGTGCTTATCAAAGTGAAATCCTTTAAATTTTTCTGCTGTCATCAACCAGTGCTGCTTGTGGTTACCATTGCAGCCCGTGAGCAAAACTCTGATGAAAACCTGGTCCGATCTGTACCGCACGTTTGCGCGTCTGTCAGCGATGGTCGCAAATGCTGAAGCCAACATTGTTGTGGAGACAAGCAGTCACCGTATACTGGAGACTTTACAGAAAGAGAACTGTCTAAAGGTAACAGGTTACGCTGTACAAGCATAAGTGAACGCTGCTCATTTATTATTGGTCACATTCCAGGGCCTGGATGTAAAAGTCGAGGTTAGGGATTTTATCCCTGGGTTAAAGTCTATCCTCGAACTAAACAAGCTGTAGGGTTAAATTTTCTGTTGTTTTTATTTTAATCGGGAAGCGGGTCCATTCCACCATGGTGCCTAAGCTGTTATAAAAGTTTTTTTTTCTTCCTTTCTTTGCTTCCTTTTTCTATTTAATTTTGTTTTGGGGTTTCTTTTGTCCTAGTCTGGGTTAGGCCCGTAGCCGTGGATTAAATTAACCTCGAGTTTTACGTGTGGGCCGAGAAGTGTAAAGAACATAAAAAGCTTTAGTGTTCTATTTTTGACTCACGTGTGAAAACAAAGTGAATATTTTAATTGTTATTGTTTTCTCCTCTGCTGCTTGTCTGTCTTCTTTAGTTTGAAAGAATAGTACGCTTTTTTTGCATGTCTGTTTAGTGAAAGTAGGTCCTGTTGTACTTGTCATGTAGACTCAGGGTTTTCTTGTGTTAGAGTGCAGTTGCGCTTACGCATTCTCTTAAAAGTTACTGGTGCTCAGATCATTCACTCATCCCCCCCACCCCCCACCTCCCCACCAACACCACCTTGAAAAAGAAAAAAAAGATAAAGACACTCTGCTACAGAACATTGTTCAACATTGTGTTGCACTATTTTGAGAATATGTGACCTTCCATGAGAAAACCCGGCTTAAGTGCAACATTTTGATTTTTTTGTTTGTGGAGCCATCTTAAAGAAACAGCCTTGCTCTTTACAGTGCAAAAAAACTTCTTTTACGACATCATTATTTAAGGGCAGAACTACCTGATTTTGGCAAAATCTCAATATCGACCAGATAGCACCCGCTGACCTTTGTTAGCCTGTAGCTCGGAACAGCGGCGTGCGTCTTACGCCGGGTTTTCTCGTGGACGGTCACATATGTAGATTATTTTTATCTTGTTAACCTGTAGAACTTGTGTTTCAGGATGGCGCGATGCTTGAGTATGTGATGTCAGTCTGTCACGTGATTGTTGACACCATCGACTTCTCCTCCCTGGCGCCACCACAGACTTTTAGCCTCGGTCTGTCTACCAGTCCATCCAAGTGGACCCGACGACGAAGCAAGCCAATGGGGAACCTCCATTCCTTTGTGTGTCTGGTTGCTACAGTGATGGAGGGCATAGTGGAGGGGGTGAACTCAGAGGGAGAAGAGCCCCCTGTGTTTGCAAAGAAGGTAATGCCGTGATCGTGAACTAGCTGGAGGTGAAGTTAAGGAGCATAAGATAGGCTTTCCTAGATCAAACATTTTTAGCCTGATAGAAAAAGGTCAAACTTCACCGTGCTTTGAAGATCCCACAAGATTTTTAAATGAAATAAATGGGTCATGTCACATCCAGGCCATCACATGCAGTTTGTGTTGTGAACCCTCTTTACCCTATACCCTTCTAACAAAGTACTGACTACAAGGGAAGAAAGTGACAGTTCTGTTTGACCATAGCAGCAGTTGACAGGGGCTGCTGGAAAGATGTCTTGAAAAAGTATGAAAGTAGAAGAAGAAGTACGTTGTTCCTTACAGGTTTCAGAACTGAGGGTCACTTTTACCATCTCTGTCAAATTCAGAGGGTCATTTTGTAAAGTCAGTGGAGTACAGCCTCAAAATCTCTGCGTCAGATTTCAAAATCTCTGTGTAAATGACGAACTTATGTGTGAAATAAGGAACACTTAGACAGCAGCTGAAAATCAGTGGATGGTCCGTAAAGAAGTAGAAAAAAATGTCACTTAAGTTCTGCCATTAAACTCTCGGTGATATAATTTCTTTCTCTGACAGAAACCAAGTGAATCTGCTGCCCAGCTGAATGTCGCGGCAATCACCAGCATTGATGTGGTGACAGTGCTGGTGACTCATGTCACCATTTCCAGCATCATCGGCCACATGCTGGAGAAACTGGCGCCTCCCCTGGCTGGACTGATGACGGCTGCCACAAAAAAGACATCTGTCAAACTGCACACCCCTGCTTCATTGCAAAAGGTGAATTTGAAATTGCTGTAGCATTTATTTCTGTGCTGTTGATGTTTGCAGGATGTGGTGTCACTTCACAGGACAACTCCACTCCCGTCAATCAAATGGGTTGAGCCCCCAGAGTTCAGTCAGTTGTGCCCTGCGGCAAAATGAGCACAGTTTAGTTTGATATGACTGGAGTATGGAAAGAAAGCAGTACGTTCTTTGATGTCATTTGAGGAAAAAAAGAGCACTACGTTAATGTCTTCATCTTGAAATCACCCCTTTTCCCAAACATTGATGTCAGTTGTCATGGACCCATCGTGTTTATAGTTTTGTTTTGGTTTTTTTCTTCTTCTTCTTCACATGCCTCCAGAGGGTCTGGAAGACTAAATAAATGAAATTCAATTCAATTCAAATTCAATTCAAAACATCTTTATTGTCCAGTTTAAAAACCGGAAAATTTCCTTTTGGTGCCCGCACTGCACAGTTTAAAATAAAATGAGGTTAAGTATCACAGCATACACGTATACACTTTAAAAAAAAAGAAAAAAAAAGTTAAGGTTAAGTATCACAGCATACACGTATACACCTAAAAAAAAAGAAAAAAAAAGTTAAGGTTAAGTATCACAGCATACACGTATACACTTTTAAAAAAAAAGAAGTTAAGTTAAGGTTGAGTATCACAGCATACACGTATACACTTTTAAAAAAAAAGAAGTTAAGTTAAGGTTGAGTATCACAGCATACACGTATACACTTAAAAAAAAAAAAAAAAAAAGTGGAATGACTAAAAATAAGAGTACATAAGATAAAGATAAACAAATAGATAAAGCCAATACATGGCAGAGTAAAGGGGCGGGGCTTTGGCCTTGGGTGTTGCTGAGTGGAGTCGTCTGTTGACAGCAAAGTTGGGATTGCTGTGTTGGTGGAGCATTGAGCTTACATTTTTGCAGAAGTTTTGAGCTCAGTACGTCAGTCAGTATTTGGATGAGTTTTTTCTTAAGTGCCCTAACTTCGATGTCATCTTTGCCTGCTGGAGATTAATGTTAACCCTTGTCTTGCTGAGTTAATTTGTCTTTGCCTGAAAAAGCCATAAAGTTCATATTCATGACTTTTACCAGCAGCGTAGCATTCCGTTTTCTTTTCATTTTTTATCAGAAATATGGCAGTGTTCGTTTTGCCGATTTACAACAGTATCTTTCTGTTTTCAGCTGGACAAGCTGTGGCTTGATGTCTGCACAATGATCCAGAGTCGATACTCTGGTCCGTACGACAGCGACCTTCTGGCTCACTTGTCTCCGCTTCTACAGGCGACCTTTCTCCATCCTCGTCGTCAGATCAAGAACCAAGCTGTTCTACTGTGGAATGCGACCTTCTCGCGCTCTGCACCACTCACATACCCTGCAGAACTACAGTGAGAACTGATTTCTGACTCCCTCTTTGAAGTGTTTAGAGAGACCATCTATTGTAAAGCTGTTGTAAAGATAAGACCATATCAGCCAATCCAAAATTTACATTTTGACAGTCAAGTAATGCGACCAATAGGGGGAAGAAGACAAAACCAGAGAAATCTTGCAGCTGTCCGTGCCTTTTTGTTGGCCACGAAACCTGGGTATTTTGCTCATGGTGGTTCTTCACAAGGCACAGTATAAAACTGTGAAGTACCCTTGCCAGTTTGTGGTCTGACTGCTTTATTTTGTGAAGGAAAAATTACAAACACACTGGGATTACCCGTCTAAAACTGTCAGCACTCAAACAAACCTTTGCCCTGCAGTGGTCAACCTATTTATAATTATTATTTTAATGTAAGGTGATTCGGAAACTTCAGGTATCTAGCACAGTTTTTCTCATGCAGCCGTGTTGCCAGTGTAGCATGTATTCATGCATTTGTTTGTGTGTGGTGACAGGCCTGTGCTGACAAAAGTGAAGGAGAAGACACAGATCATGTTACCTGGCTGGTCAAATGTGGATGTGGCTGTTATTGAGGAGACACCTTTCAGTCAGATGAGTCAGGTGAGACTGCATCCGTTTGTTCATTACATCTCACTTCTCGAAACAGACTAATCGCATGTGGACAGATACTAAAAGTTTAAAAGAAGTAAGAACTAAGAATATTGCTGCATTGAAAAACCTGAAGTGTGGAAAATTTTGTCCAATTCACGTTTTGGAACACTAACAAATCTGTGTTCCTTTTACTAGCCTGACTCCATGGCCCCAGAACCTGTGATACCTGGCATGCCGTCTCCCACCCGCATTCGGGGAAGTTTTCTGCGCAAAGATGTGTCTCCGAGTCCGAAAGCGGCAGCCGTCTCCCCACGTCGCATCAACCCTGCAGAGCATCGCCCCTTTGGCGGAAGTGCTCGCAAGAAGCTGTCCGTGGATTTGATGCCAGAGGATGTATGTATGATGCAATTGAGAGTAGTCGTTTTGCCTTGGTGTACATGATGTTTTTGTGGTTGTAACAGAGCTCTGTGTGTGCGAGTGTTGTTTTCTCTTTTTTTTTTTTTTTTTTTGGATAGCACTGTATACACTCTAGTGTAAGATTATTGTTGTAAGCATTTGTTAGGTATATCCTTTTCTGTCTGTTTGTGAGATTTAAAAAAAAACAAAAAAAAACAGCTATACATTTAGCAAAAATTTTCATCTCCTTGTTGCAGGATTTTGTCGTCATTACCAACACACCCAAGAAAAGACGAGTGCTGACGGAACATCAGAAGGAGGTTTTGAAAGAGAAACGGTATGTGGTTTTTCAGTATATATTAATATACACATTTCAGGGCTCCCCATGGATTGCTGATGAAGAGGGTGGGCTCACCCCCTATCTGAAATTTTAGAGGGTATTTTCACCGTCACTTTCAAATTTTAGAGAGTGATTTGATTACCTGGTGGCGGCGGGTCAGCACAACTTAGCAAGGCTATTTTTAGTACGGCTGATTCAAAAAACTCGCGGTCACAGCGCGAGTCAGCAAAAGTCGCGCTCAACGGAATGGGATGAATTGAACCCCCCCCCACCCCCACCCCCACCCCCCAGGATGGTTCCGTGTACCTCACCGTGGGTCTTGCCGTCAGCCAGTAACAGCCAGACGCATTCGTGCTCGACGGAATCTTAGAGAGTGAACCCACCTCCAGGTTGTAATTTTAGAGGGTGAAGCCCAGGCACAAAACATGATTCTAGAGAGTGAAACAGTGTTCTAGTGCGTGAACGACGCGCACTCTTCGCGTGATGGGGAGCCCTGCATTTCACAGTTCATATTTTATCCAGGTGGAAAAAGAAGTAAGTACTGATGTAAGTTTTGATGTAAGTTTTGATGTAATATTTACCTGTGTATAAGTTAGGTTGGTGAGCACAGCAGGATGTATGGGCTCTTACTGGTAGTGAAACCAAACATATTTCTAACCATTTCAGAGTGATCCCAGCTATGTACAACAACCTGGATGCCTCGCAAGACGTTTCACTGATGTCCCAGCTATCCTGCTCTGACACACAGCAGGAGTGAGTACCATCACGAGCATGTTACATGATTGCTGAAGACTTCGCCACAAATAATAAACTTAAAAGGAAATAATGATAAAAAGTAGTGTTCATACAGCTCTGCTCTTACAAAAAGGACTTCTTTGCTTTGCTCTTACAAAAACGACTTGCTTTGCCACACACACACATGCATGCGTGCATGCACTCTCTCTCTCTCTCTTCAAGTGTAACTATCTCTCACATACGTCCCATTTGTAATCTTTGTGCCTGATTTTATTTCACACTTGGTCTCTGCCTGTCCTTTATTTTTTCTACTCAGGTGTGTGTGTGTGTGTGTGTGTGTGTGTGTGTGTGTGTGTGTGTGCGCGTGCGCTCTTTTACTTTTATAGTCGTTCTTACGTAGTGTACATTGAGTGAATGGGGTTTTTGTTTACTTCGGTTTTAGATTGTAAGGCACCTAGAGCTCGTTCCCCTGTTTATAGGCGCCCTATAAATATTATTATTATTATTACACTCGCATTCTTAGTGTTCATACCTTTTGAAGGAATGAAGTATGATGATTTGGTAAATGCATCTTAATTGATTAGCCACTTCCACTGTTCAAGCAGCATTTTGAAATTAATGATGATACTAGTGATAGTGATGAGATAATTTAAGAAAAACTCTTCGCGGATCATATTTTGATAACAGTTTGTTTTCTCTCTCTGTCTTGATATTTTACAGCACATTGCCAACACTGTCGGGTTCAGCAGACTGTGTCATTATGGTGAACTCCAGTCAGTCTCAAGACCAGCAAAAACAGGTTTGTTATGTTAAATTTTACCTGTTTGTGGTCCCTCCCTACTCCCTCTAACCAGCCCACCCCACCCCTTTTCAGATTCCAATAGCATTGTGTTGTATACTGCCTCATAGCCTCAGCTGTATACTCCTGCATAGCCTCTGAGCTATCAAGGTTTCGTGTGCCCTCTATTTCTACAAGATTAACTGTTCTTTTTTTTTGTTTTTTTTTTTGTTTTTGTGCAACATCGCATGGCTGCCATTTAGTGCTTGCCACTGTTCTAGCAAGAATACATGTTTTACATGTCATCCATCTAGCCTAGCTTGACAGCTGAATCTGTTTACAGGACACGACAGTGACAGAGAGACCCTCAGCTGCAGGATCAGCCTCAGAACTGATACAAACCCCAACACCAAGGCGCAGCTCACGTCGCAAGAGTGTTCATTTTGAGGAGTCCAGCAGCAGCGTGCCTGCCTCCAAAGAGTCTGACAATTCCTCTGTTGATGGGAGGCCTTGGAAACTAAATCCTACTGAATCTTCCAGCTTGGAGAATGGATCTGCGACTGTATCTGCCAAAGAAAGTGTACCCTCATCAAAGAGCTCATCTGATGAACAGGGGGAAAAATCATTAGAAGGAAAGAAATCTCTGAACTTGCCTGCTCCTGAGCCGAATCTTCTGGCAGCGATAGGAGATAAGCTTGTCGACACTCTCAGCAGCAAGGAAATGTCGCTGTCCTCGACAAAAGGATCATCGGGAGAGGAGAAGAAAGATGAATCCGATGAAAACGACCCATTTTTCAGACCTTTCAAGGCTCTCAGTCAGAGTCCTCCGGTGACCAGAGCTCACCTCAGCGATAAAAATATCCCAGAAAACTCTGTCCGTTTGCTGACACGCAAAACACGCAGCCAGGAAGTCATAGGGTCTGCGAAGTCTGCCGGAAAAGAGCCGACTGTGAAAAGTGCAGGTGAACGTCCTCTGTTCACGAGCCTAGAGAAATGGTTGAGGAAAACACCAGCAGTTGGTGACAAGCCTCAGGCTAGCACCGCCACTGAATCACCAGAAATAATCGCTGACTCCCCGCCACTTCAGAAAACAACCAGCATGCTCGTTGAAGACACCCAGTCGCCCAAGAAGCTTGCCCGGGCCCAGAAGATGGCTGACTTGTCCATTCTTGAAACTCCTCCCAAGGATTCGGCTTCTGTCTCACTATCAGGTTTACAGCAGTCCGCAGTCCCAAAACTGAAAGGGGTGCTGGAAAACAACAGCGTTGGTGATCAGGGATCCACAGCTGCTGATGCTGTCTTGAGTCTTGGTCTGAAAGAGCCAGTCTTGCAACTGGAGCGCTTGTCTGAGGCTGACCTGGCAAAAAATGCAGTGGTCACTTCACTTCCGTCATCCATGGAGATCGACAACATGGAAACTGACGTGGAAACTTCAAAGCAGCATAGGCAGCAGCTTGAAACAAATCTTGATCCCTCAGTCTTGATGGATGAGGCAGCTTCACATGGAATGTATCCCGAATCACACAGCACTTCTGTTTCCGTGCTGGCATCTGCCCAGAGCGGAAGCAGCAGTGAGAACAAGCCTTCACTTGACAGCCAGCAGGGTAAAAGTCAGAATCACCAGAACCTCTTTGGCTTCTCAGAACTTCTAGACGCAAGCTCCAACGATGCTGAAAACGCTGATGAGCAGACTGCCTCAGGTTCCGCTGCAGTAAAGGATTCAGCATGTGAAAGTATGGTCACCAACACTGTAGAAGAGAAGAGTGAGAAATGTGAAATGTATGACCCTGGGTTGACGTCAACACTTCAGACCCCACCAAGAAAACGAATCGCACCGCGCTCACTTGACACAGACTTGAGCTCGCCTAGCAGTCAGTCAGAGAAAAATTCTGGTACATCAGAAAGCCAGGCATCACCTTCCCAAACCAGCTCACAGTCAGAGAGTGAAGTTCCTGACTTTGACCCGACGAAAGACTCCACTTTAGCCGATGCTGGGGATCACGCGAAAAGAAGGAAGCAACGCAAGCCAAAGAAGATTGAGTTCCCAGAGAAGCTACGACGTACACCGAGGAGAAAGAAACAGAGGAAATCCATCTGCGCTTGCTGTGTAGATGGGCCTAGTCCTCACCACGGTAAAACACACGGGGAAACCACCAGTGACCAGAGTAAAGAGAAAGATGAAAGTCAGAAAGAAGAAAGTATAGGCACACAGAAAGAACAGTCCGCTGGAAAAGCTGATGAAAATGAACAATTTCTCTCGCAAACCATGGAAGAAGCTCTTGAAAGTCCGAGAAAGGAGGTGGCCACAAGGGAAGCGAGCAGTAAGGAAGACAAGAAGAAACCAGCTCTCAGCCCGCAAGATCTCGGAGAGAAAACTCCAGAACTGAAAAGTTCTTCCACTGTTACCCCTGTCAGAAAGAGCACGACAAAATCCAAGATGGAGGTGGCAAGACGCAGATCCATATCTAAGTCTTTTAACACTGCCCTGGAGAGAAGTGGACAATCTGACTCAGATTCTGAGGATTTGCCCCTGTCACAGTTAGCACAGCCTTCAAAAAGTATGACAAAGATTGTGGAGAAGGGCTCCGACTCCAATGCAAATGAAAGGAAAACATCACCGCAGTCTGGCAGAGTGTCAGCACGACCACCTACTCGCAGTGCATCAAAACTGCGTTTGAACAAACTGTCCAGACAGAGAGCAGGCCAGGTCATTCGTAGCCCACCAAAACTGCGTGTACGCCAGAGGAAGACTACAGGTGAAGGAGCACGTGTTGCTAAGTCTTCAGAGAAAGCTGATCACATTGAAGTTGAAAGTTCTTCAAAGAGTCCTGTAAAGACTGCTGAGTCAAGCATTGAGGAGGTAGCCAGTGAGGGATGCCTGAGCCGTGATCTTGACATAGCGGCCGAAAGTACTATCATGGACTTCAGCCCTTCGTCTTTCCGTCCAGGCATGTCTAAGTCTACTGTTAAGAAGGCGACACGGAAGGGTGTCGTCAAGCGATTGATGCCTGTCCCAGCTAATCGCCATCTTCGTGGGACCCGTTTAAGGACAAGGTCCCACGGCCGTCGGTTGTCCTCACCACTAACTTCTGGGTCTCATAGGAGACTGTTCAGAACGTCACCTGGTCCCAAAAGGCAGCTGAGGAAAAGAGCCAGTGAGTCCTTAGCACTGCGGGAGGGGAAAAACGCACCAGTGAAAGATGTTTTGGGTGATGACCAGCCTGTCGTGACATCTGAGAAAGTAGATAATTGGGAAGCATCTGGAGATGTCCCTGCTAGTTCTGCCAACACTCCTGCTGTTGCCATGTCTGTTCAGGAGACACTTGAACGAAGCGAGGATACTGCAGCTGAGCCTTGCACCGAGACCATCGTGATGCAATCTCCATCAGAGGAGAGGTCTTCTGGGAGTGAAGTTCCTAAGGAAGATGAAACCCTCAACAAAGATTTGTCGGCTGACTTTGAAAGTTGTAGCAACCTTCAGTCTGACGATCCTAGCAAGACTACAGGAGGGACAACAACACTCGTGGGTGAAAACAAGGAATCGGAAATGGATGTTGATGAGACGCAAGTGCCATCAGAGAATGCACCTGCTGATGACGTAGATGGCGATGCTGAATCAGATTCTTCCTTCCATTCTTGTCATGACAGTCCTGACAAAGAGAAGACTGTCAGCGTAACTCGGGCCGAAACTGAAACATCTTACTCAGAGAAACCTGCAACAAATTCTGAAGACATGTTCGACAGCATGGGTTTCAACCCTGATGGAATCATAAGCAAGGAGAAAGACGTAGTTCAGACAGAAGCAACCGAGCCTTCAGCTTGTGATGCCAGTGACAGCATTGAGCCTTCAGCACCTCTTTTCTCTGAGCCTGATGTACAAAACCTTGCAAGCATTGAAGATGTCGTCACAGCAGAAGACTTGAAAGAAAGTCCCATTAGTGTTCCAACCTTTGGATTTTCTGACTCTTTCAAGGACACCGCAACTCCATCCGAAATAAGTGTGGAGAAAGCAGTTCTTGAGGTTGTGTTGGACGAAAGTGCCACCAAAGAGAATGTGAGTGTGACAGACGACAGTACTGTCAAAGAGAATGTGGATGCACTTCCTGTACTCCCTGTTCAAGATTCTGCAGGTGATGTTCCTGAAACAAGTGCAACTGATTCTGTCATCCTGACACCTCAAGCAGCCCCTAAAGCTGTGACTAGCTCTGAAGAGAAACTTTGCAAGGAGCCCTCAAATTCTGATACACTGATGGAAGAAGAAACTCAAACAGACTTCCCACCATCAGAACTTGACAGCTGTAAAATCTGTGGTTCCTGCATTCAGAAGCAGAATTTTGGAGATGATGATGAAGGTGCCAGATCTGCAGGAAATGATGCTAGCACACAGACAGAAGTGGCAACAGCTTCTGATATTCTGGATGCAGCTGAAACGAGTGAAATGGACAGAGTGGAGGCAGAAGGAGGAGGAGGCAGGACATTCATTATGATCACCAAAAACTCAGCCACGCAGATCACGCCTATGAAAAGCAGGAAGGTGCACAGAGGTTGTGGAAGTGATGTGCCTGGTTCGCCCCAGTCCTCCATAGCGTCGGACTCCAAGATGGCCAGGGTTCATCGACTGCATCAGAGATTCCGCATTCAGTCGGATCGTGGCATGAACATGGTGCGCCAGAGCCTTCTACAGCGACAGCTGCAGAAGCAGTTTGATAGAGACGTGCCTGGTGAAGATCCTCCGGCATCTCCCACAGGGCTCGAGGGTGGCAGAAATAAAGGAGTCAACACGTCCAGTAGTTTACCACCACCACCATCGCCAACGGCTTCACCCACCAGCGGGATATTGAAGAAACGACACCCGCAGGATGATGCACCCCCCAGTGAGGAAGACACCACACAAGAGGGGTCACCTGTGCCATGCAAGGTAAGTCTATTACCTGATTCAGTGAGTTCAGTTTAGTTCAGTTCAGCTCGGACTACTGTCACTGTGGTGTGCCTTCATGAGGCAACTTTGTCCGTCCCTGTCCGTACTAGGGACTGAAAATTATCGAAGTATGTTTTGTAAGCCATAAAAGCACACCTTATTCACCATTGAAAAAAAATTATCTTTCAAAACACACACAAACACTCCATGAAGCTTGTGGAAGCATTGTAATGATGGTTTCATTATTGTTCATTCTTTCTGTAGAAATAACAAAAGCATTTGTAGATGGAAATGAATTGATAAAATACTTAAACTGTGTGATTTGTAGAAGAGGCGTGTTTCCTTTGCGGACCCAGTGGTGAGCGGTGAAAGTCCATCACATGAAGCTACTCTAAACAAGATGCCCTGGCGCTGGGAGTCAGTGTCCAGAAGGTCCAGCACCTGTTTGCCGGTGAGCACTCTTGTCCTGTCCACAAACTGTCTGCATTTGTTTGCTGTTCTTGTTTTTTTTTTGTTGGTTGCATTTTTTATCTGCATCTATATTTCATGGATGAAACTTTTCTTCCTCGGGGCAGATTTCGGTCAAAGGAAATGAAAAAAAAAAGAAAAAAAGTTTCGTCTGCATATTTAACTTCGCTCAGTCATGCCTTTTTATGAGGAAGGATACGTGTGTGCCGCTGAAAAAGCGAAAGTGCAGGTGTAAAGACCATTCATCTTTTCAGAAACGTTACACACTGTAGCCAGTGTAGGCATTCAAGTAGACCCACACACATGAACACACACACGCATTAAGTTTAATGTAGTGGACACAGATTTTTTTCTGTATTTTACATGAATTTATAAGTTTCATCCATGATGCATGTTTTCTGTAGCCCCTCTTTTATTTACCAATATCATCTGCTCATAGATAAAGTGCTTGTATCTATTCTTGCTTTCAACTTCAAGAGCACTCTTTTTCTTGCTTGTGAAGTTGTATGCTGCGTACACTATGCACATGTATTAGAATGCTCTCAGGGTCTGCGTGTGCTAGTTTTACATGCTGACTTTCATGATACTGTCTTCCTGCATAATTATAACACTGTCTTATTTATTACTATAAGTTCACAGTGCAGTAGTTCGAAATAAAATGGTTTATGGATTATCTTAAGACACTAATAATTAAAGTCATGCAGTCCTGGTGTCTTGTCAAGTGAAGAGATGCACTGAATTTTGCTCCTAACATTTCTTTGACTTATTGCACTTTGTATTTGCCAAGTTCATCTAGAAATAGTTGAGTGCGTACAACAGCATGTACTTCCATTAATATATTTTAATGACAGTTGCTAAAGTGTTTCATGCATGTAAACACATAGTTGAAGCTTGTTTTTGTTTTTCTGCATTTTTATAGTTTCTCTATGTGCCGTCCAAAAAGGCAAAGAGATTACGTCAAAGGGTAAACATTATTAGTAATTACTTACTGTGCATTCCAAGGTTTTCGAAATTATGTGCCATTTTGGGCTTTAAGTTTAACATTAGATGCATGAGCTAGACTTCAGTCATGTCCAAGCAGGTAGTATGAGCCTAGAAATGTAGTACATCAAATGTACTGCCACTAACCCATGTAGACAAATGATTTTATGATATTGTGTACTTATCTTCTGCTTTTTTAAGAATGACTGAAAGCAGTAATAGTAGGTAGGCACGTCTCACCTTGAACTAACTGCATGGCTTACTGTTGATAAGCAGTAGAACATGTAACTAGATACCACTGCACTAACTACATCATTACATGTTTATCAAACACATGGTGTGGCATGTCTCTTCTGTTACCTATTTGGCAATCTTCTGCATGCACATTATCATTGTCATCCTCTTGCATGGGTATAAGCTTTGCTGAGAAAAACAGATTACTGTGTTGCATGTCTGTAGAGTTCCTGCTATGCATGTTCTGTTGCAGGCATGTGGTATATGTACATGTACTATCTCTTGTAGTCTCTTTTACTCACCTTACTGTTTGTCTTGTTTATTGTATGATGTAAAGGTTCATTTTCTGACTTTAGGATTGCTTGCTAGTTATAATTTGACAAGTATAAATGTGATTATAAAATCTTTGAATAACTACATGTAATATGCCAGCCCTTTTTACATACCGCACAGCTTATCATATGTAGGAACAATAATTTTGTAGAAATTGTACTTTACATCCACAAATCTCCCCTTCGCATTTTAGCCTTATGTGCTATGGTTATCCCAAAACGTTAGCAAGACACTCAGAAATGTTGACTAACACTGTTACTTCAAACTAAATTCCAGATCTAGTTTTAATTGAGAAGCATCCTTTTTCACGATGCACCTTTTATCAATTTAGTAACTTTTATTAAATAAAGATTTCAGATAAAATGATGCACACAACTTTTCAGATTCAAAGTTTGTGTTGTTAAATAAGTAAGTTCGTTCTTTCTGCCCACCAGAGGGAGCTGGTGATGTCAGATGACCTCAGCAGCACAAGACAGCAGCCTTCAACAAGCAGCCAAACAAGTCAACACAGCCAAACGTCACAGAACAGTTACCACAGCACACAGGAGTCGCAGCTGAATGCCACAGACCCAATATTCCCTGAGTTGGTAGACTGTGACAAGCCGGTGGAGTTGGTTCTGCCACAGCTTACATCAGCTGCATGGTTAGTATAGTGTCCACAGATGTACAAGTCATTTTATGTTTTTGTTTGTTTGTTTTTTTTTAATGTTTATTTTTGAGTTTTAAAGATTTTTACTTTTTAGGACATTGTGTGTTTACAAGACTTTCGTAGACATTGAGAAAGAACGGTTTGGCTGGTTTGTGTGAGTCAGTATTGCAACTTTTCTTCCCTCATGACAGAACTTAAATTCAAATCAATTACAAGGTGTAGTGGAAAACCATTTGCAGTTTCTGAATTCATTCCTCTGTAAATTGAACATTTGGTAAAACAGCGTAAGTCTGTTTGTTCCTTTAAAACACACACACACACACACACACACACACACACACACACACACACACACACACACACACACACACAAAAACCCACAATAATACAACACAAAAGGGTTACCAAAGGAACTAAGTCTATGAGAAGTAGGCACTGCATTATAGCATTAGCAAATCTGCCATCACTTGCTCTTGTGGTCATGTTTTTTAAAAATGTCTGCTGGGTGGCTAAGAATTTCCCACTCAGGATAAGTGAAGTATTTCGTGTTGAATCAATTTTTCATCCATGGCTGTTTTACTGTGTTTCTCAAGGAGCCGAGGTCTGAGCCAGCTGCTGGCTGCAAATGGCATCACCACTATCGGTAACCTTGCCTCACAGACAGAGGTCGAAGTTCAGAGCAGGCCGTTCCGAGCTCCCAAGGTGGAGGTCGTACGAAGTGCTCTTCAGCAATTCCACAAGCAGCACTATGGTTCCTTGTCCGCTAAGAAACCAGCAGCAAAATCGGCTATCAGTGAAATTCCCCAGGAAAGGATGTCTGACAATCAAGATGCTGACAAAAGTGAGTGGAGTAGTGACACATCAGAAATCAAAGACATGATCTGAAAGTTTTTTGCTTAGTATGGTTTCAGCATTTTTCATTCACTGTCAGACAGATTAAATCACTTTTTAACGGCGTAAAATCACAGGGTTAATTTTCATGCAGATTTTCACTCGTATTCAACTTCTAAGCTCTTCTCAAGCATTCTAGCTCAAATTTGAACATTTTCAAGAAAAAATGGAGCCAACTCAGATTTTCAAGTTCAAAGCACACTCACCGCTTATTTAGTGTTACCGATATCCCCTTTGAGGTCTCCAAACTTCACACAAGCTCCGCCGACCTTCATCTTCACCCGTTCGCCGAGTGAAAATCTGCATGAAACTTAACCCTGTGATTTTACACCGTTAAAAAGTGATTTAACCTAAATAGCATTGTAAGAGAGCACAGGTAAAAAGTGAAAACTTCCATGCATGCTCATCTGAGCCAGTTTACATACAAGCATGGCAGAAAAATTGACATTGTATGAAAAAAATTGAATTTAAATGTACAGACCTAAGGTGGTGATGTTAAACTCGTGGTTTTTGTGTGTGTTTGTGTGAGAAGTGGTTGTATTTGAGTGTCTGTGGTGGTGGTGTTGCCAAATGTTTCACTGAATTGTTTATGTGAAAAGTAGCCTCATTTGAAAAAGCTGTATTGGCAAGTGTGCTAAATTGTTAAACTCGTGTTGTATCGTTTGCACAGATCCTGTGACAACTGAGAATGAACATGAGTTGTTGCCAAGTGCAGAGGAGGCCCTCCGCCAACTCTCACCTATCAAAGGTAAATCTGGCTTTTACTAGTTTTAGGGGGTTAATGCTGCCATTTTTAGCTCGCAGATTATTCTGAGGTCTTTAATGGCATCTGTCACCACACCACTTGGACACCTGGACATGGACGGCATCTGTAATGCTGGCACTGAGCCAACAGGATTGTACTTGACGATGCAGCGTCCACACTGAGCGCTCCAGTAGTGTATTCACAGTAGTAGAATTGGAATGTTCACCTGTGGCATTGACTCAACCCTTGTAGTATACATTTTTTGCGACATTTTATTTTTCTGGTAGGGTGACTAGTGACTTATATGTACCCCCTCGAAATTCTGCACACTGAATTGTGAGAAAATGATGTGCGGATCAGTTGAAAGTGCTTGACGTTAAGAATATCATTCAAAGCATGTGCTCACATACTGGTATTCAAAAGTGCACTTGCAAGTACTTCACAGACATTTTTCTGTGTGATCGATTTCACGTGATCCAAGCAAAATAAAATTTCACCCCCAAAAGTGAACAAGATAATTGAGCACCGGCTGTAAAATATGAGTTCCAAATGTTTGAAATGATGCACTTTCTGCACGTCTGACTGTTGACGTAACTGGAGTGTGTCTCTTTGAACTTGTAAACCACTCAGTGGGTTGTGACAAGCCATATCTCACACTTTCGCTCTCTGTTTCTATGCTATTTTCGGACGTAAAGCACTCGATGTTAACTCACTGAAAATTTTCAGTGGCGAGTGGTGTAAATAATAATAACCGTTAATTTGTGTTTGCAGGTGATTCAGCCCCCAGTGATATAGAAGAAGCCGACATCTTTGAGAATCAAGACAATGCTGCTGAACGCCCCATGGAAGATCTTGACGATGAGGTTAACATGGCGCCCCGCTCGCCCATGACTTCGCAGGTTGCCATGGATTCACAGTCAGTCTTGCAGAACCAACAGACACACTCCAGCGAACATCCTCAAACCACTCCCAAGGTGTCCCTGCTGGAGAAATTCACATCTCTGGCGGAGGATGATTCTTTGGGTGAGCTTCTCCGGATGAAGAAGGAAGATCTGTCGGCTATCCATCAGCAGCTTTCCATGCTGACGAACAAGGTGGTCGGTGCCTTGATCAACCGATGCCCTTCACCGCCTGATTCGCAGTAGATTTCACTGTCAAGTGCCGGTTTGTTTCTTGTAAAACTGCTTTATTCACAGTAAATATTGCTGTCAGGTGCTGTATGTTTCTGGTGAATGGTGCCTGTTTGTGGAGTAGCAATACCTTCATTAGAATGTTTGGTTTTGTATTTTGAATTTTAAAGAATTACAATCATGCAGTAAAATTGTCGAATGTTGTATTTTTTAGGTTAAAAAAAAACAAAAAAAACTGTGAAAAACGATTTTGCAGTGGTGTACTTAATCAATCATGCACAATTAGTATTCTGTGGTGTAGATAATTTTACTTGCCAATAATATGCTTCTTTCGATGACCGCTCATCTTTCCATTATCTGACGGCTCTGTAAACTGTATATGTATACTGCCACTTGTGTTTCGGTCTGTGTGTGTGTGTGTGTTGGGGGGAGGTGGGGGGGTGCAAACATTTTTATGTACGTCTGATCATGTGTTGGTTGTTAATCCCCTCACACACACACACACACACCCTTTCTGTGTTTACTTGGTGTTAGGAGTATGTTGTTTTCTGACATAAATTTTCCAATTTTTTTACTCCTTAAATTTACCTGACTTTCCTCTTCCTTTGCTTGTAGTTCTACATAAACTTTGTCAGTCACACAAGTAAACATGGCATTCTGATAGACGAGCTCGCATCATGTGAAAGATCCCGTTGTTTTAATTCCCCATCATGGCTTCCAATATTAGAAAGTATCTTTAGTATTTTCATGTTGCTCTATTAGCTTGTACATAATTTTATAGAGAAATTTATACAGCAACGAAATAAACCATCGTGTGTTGACTGTCAAAAATAATTTCTTTGATGATGCTAATCTCATGTCAGGAAGTGGTAGATAAAGTGTGAACAAGATCATAAGTATGCAGCTGTTGTAAATTTCTTGTTGTACTCATTTTGTTTGGAAAGAAATGCACCTTTGTTGCACATGACCTTGCGTTTAGTCCAGATCAATCAGACTTTGCAAAATCACAGTTACAAATCAACCACTAAGTAAGAGTATTAGTTTTTTCAAAGCTATCAGGGCCCGTATGTAAAAGTCGAGGTTAATTTAACCCACGGCTACAGGCCTAACCCAGACTAGGACAGAAGAAACCCAAAAGCAAAGCTAAATTTAAAAAAAAAGGAAGCGAAGAAAGGAAGAAGAAAATCCTATAACGACTCGGGCACCTTGCTGGAATGGGCCCGCTTCCTGATTTAAAACAACAACAAACAAAATAAACCAGAAAACTTAACCCTAGAGCTAGTTTAGTTCGAGGTTAGACTCTAATCCAGGGCCAAAAGCCCTAACCTCAACTATTACATATGGGCCCAGACTTTGCAAAATCACAGCCACAAATCTACCACTAAGATTATTACGTTTTTCAAAGCTGTCAGAACAGTACATGTACACTGGTCTCACACTGTACTTTTTCCACACCTTCCCACATGACCCCAACTAACTGTACTATTACTAGTAAGATTCTGTTAGTGAAACGTGAAACTCCATGCAAGTGTTTCTTTGACAGCTTTCACTACGCAAAATATCTTGTCATCCTGCTGTTGGAGAGTAAATGTTGATTGTGGCTAAACAAAAATAAACTTGCTTTTCAGTGCTGCTGTGTTTTGTCACTTTCTTTGTTTGAAACTTTTTGTGTTTAGTCCATGTGTTGGCTGGTTTTTTTTACTTGAAAGAGGATGGATGAGTGGTGTTCACATAGACCAACTCATACACACAAACGCACACACATGCAACACAGACGTGCAACTGTTGCTGATACACCCATGTACATGTATTCTAACTTGAACCCGCTCTACTGTTCTCCACATGCCACCTACATCTGTTACCGGCTGGTATTTCTGATACTTGACAGAACTTAAAAATCTTCCACCTTTTGGCGGATTTCCACCTTTGGGTAATGTAACAGGGGACAATATCTCATTAGGGAACAGGGCAAATGCAGGCACAATTACATCTACTGAACTCCACTTGCAGATACACCCACTGAACTCCACTTACACATCAGCTGAACTCCACATACACATACATCCACTGAACTCCACTCACACAGACACACACATGCACATAGACACATACACTTGCCTTGTCTGTTACAGTAAAAATCCCCCCCCCCCCCCCCCCACAAAAAAAGTTTTTCCTCCTCTGGGCCGAGCTCATGAGTGGAAGGTGACGCAGAAGAAATCTTGCCAAAACGAACAACTTGCTCCGATTTAAGTCTAATTCCCCCCCCCCCCCCCCCCCCCCCCCAAAAAAAAAAAAAAAAAATTCCTTCAAAAAATGCGTTTCCTCCTCTGAAGCACTTAAAATCATGCCAGAATGCCAGTGCCACATTGCACAGATTCTAGTCCTAAAAATTAAAAAAAAAAAAAAAAAAAAAAAAACAGGGGAGCATGCCCCAGTCACCCCTCACACAAAGCAGACGCGTGTTTGTGGCTTTGCCGCTTCGTTACTAAATGCTACACACATTTCCTCCGTTTGGATTATGGACCATTTTAAAGCCCTGATTAGACTGAAATCAAATGTTAACATTTTTAGCAGCCTCCCCCACCGGCAAATGGGTTTCGTTTGCAGCCACTGGAGCAATTGAGAAGTGGGCCATCGGGGACGAGCTCGTCAAAAGGGAGTGCTCTCCCCTGTCCGCAGTAGCCCGTAGTGAAGTATTTCCGTCTCCCAGTTGACTGAAATTGGAGATTTTATGTAAAGAAGCGGTTTATGTGTGCAACTGGCCAAGTGAAGTGATTTTGTAAGCTACCGTAATAACAATATACACGTGTGTTAGCACTTGTGCTCTACATTAGTATATGTCATTATTTGTGCGCCGTCCTGTTATCTGTCAGGATGGCCGAGCGGTCCAAGGCGCTGCGTTCAGGTCGCAGTCTGGTTCTCCAGGCGTGGGTTCGAATCCCACTTCTGACAAATATTTTTTTTTTTGGTTCCGCCCCCTCCACCGCACTTGCTTTTTCCACCAAGGTTATGAAAGAAAAATTAACTTTATGAAACCCTTAATTTTAATCACCGATACTGTCTGCGCACATTTGGAACAGTAGCCAGTAGTTTTTCTTGTTTTTTTTTTTTGGGGGGGGGGGGGGTAAAAAAAAATCATTCACTCGCTGAGCTCATTCAAAATTCCCACGTGCCCTGCCTGTGTTTCATTTGTTTTATCAGCCGCATGCAAAATAGGACACATCAGGCCTAATTATTTCACTAGTATCAGAAGAGAAATCAGTTAACTTCTGTGTGTGTGTGTGTGTGTGTGTGTGTGTGTGTGTGTGTGTGTGTGTGTGTGTGTGTGTGTGTGTGTGTGTGTGTGTTGTTTCGTTTTTCCCCTTCTTCTTTTCAGTAATCTCAGTGCACGGTAGGGGCGATATCCGTTTGTGTGTTGATTAGGACAAGCATAACATTCGACATATCAGCACGATTTGCATTTCTATACTTTGTAGGGCACAAACCCCAGACTAATTCAAGAGTGCACTCCCGCTGATCAGCAATGATAATCAGCTTCAAGTTGCCTAACTGACGTGCTATCAGCTTTATTAGTACAACCCCCACCCCCTCCGCCCCCACACACTCACATCAGAAGAAACGCAAAAACTATGCTCCTAAGTTGCTACTTCACCACCGCACACAAAGTTTAGGCCGACTCTCTCAGTGCGATAATAGCGAACTTTAGAAGCATGCACCTATACGATTTGTGTTTCCGTCGCTTCGTTCTTTCATGCTTTGTGTCTGTAACGAAACGAAGGAACTATTTGTCGTTACAAGTATTGACTTCATGTTTAGTAATGCTATTCTCATTTTGTTAATTAGTTTGTCCGTCGGACCGCAAAACTTCAGTGAACGAAATGAAAACAAACGCCGCGAACGAAATGAAATTCAGTCTTACGCCGGCATAATTGGTGCTAGTAAATCTCACTAACCGACGGACTGGCTTGATCGCACGGTGCACAGTACTAACCGCGAATAATCTGCGTAAAAAATAAAAATCACCAGTCTGGAAAACGCACTTTCGCACACTGTGACCCGCAGACTGGCTTGTGTATAGACGATGTGTTTAGTGTGAATCACGTTATCACGCGTTTTCGGGTCAGCTGCGATATGACAAGACTTTTCGCGCCATGCGCAGTACTGATCAAGAGCAATCTTCGTAAAAACAGAATTAACCTACATGGGATTCATTTCCCCCCCCCTCTAATCCAAGGGGATTTGATGTAGTGGTTAAGGTATCCGACGTTGGATCCTGAGCCGCCCTGTTCGAATCCCTGGTGAGCAGGAATTTGGATGGGTTTTTCCATTCCAGATTAAGTCAAAATCACGTGCAGACTTGTTTACGGTGCCTGTCCCGCCCTTGTGTACACACGCACGCACAAATATCAAGTGTGCACGCGGCGCTACAAATATATCCCACATCCATCTTTCGAACTGAAGAGTAGGCTGTGGCCGGTGACGTGGAAAACAGAAATACTGTCGCACACATCAGAGTGAATAGCCGGCAGGGTGAAGGTCTGCACATCAAGTATCGCTTAGCAGCAGCAGGCTTTCACTGCTTCGTCCTCCAGCCCTGCGGCGCCATGAGCATTTCAGAAGAGATGGACTATGATATGTGCGCCGAGAAGAAGTCTTCTATAAAGCGTAGCGTATCGACGTTCATTATGTTGTTTCCATAGTAATGGAAACAACATCATACGACGGGTTAAATTTTTTTTGTAGTTTGACGGCATCTGTTCACGTATTCATAATTATGCGTATTGGGCTTGGCTCGCGGCACTTTGAGCCAAGGCATCTGTCGCACATTGATATGCTTTTCTTTTCTGAATGTCTGTGCATGTGTACATGAACTATGTAGAGAAATGATTAGGCCGGATATCCAGTCGTGTTTTGCCTGCGGCAGATAAAACTAAGGAAATGAACACAGACAGGGCACATGGATATTTTGCCGAATGAGCTCAGCGAGTGAACGAATTATTTTTCGATCGCTGCTTACAATTCCCGACCAGGACGATAACCCACGAATGACTGTGAACAAACAAACAAACAAACACTGACATTCAGTTCATTATTGTCACAATGGCGACGCTGACTTGAATACTTAAAACGTGTTTAAACTGAACGTGCTTTAGGGTAGCGACGTCTGCCAGTACTGGAGATGCACCAGATTATTCTGGGGCAGCCTTTTAGTGTTGGTTGGACGCTGCATCCCTCGTGGGTATCGGCGCATGCTCACTATGACCTGATGAGGGCCCCATTGACCCGAAACCATGGTCGTGAGCGGCTAAAATCACCAGTTCATATGGCCTTGATTGTACCGACCATTTTCCTCCCGGTGGGAGGGGAAAGGGGGCCCTATGAATGGTGAGATACCCTTAGATCTGTTGGACGTTTCTGCGGTACGATGGTAGACCCCCCCCCCCCCTTCCACTGTGGCTTGTAGCCAATATAGGGCAAGGCGGACTTGTCTAGATCTAGGTAGAGCTCTCAGCTTTACTTACTTCCCCCACTCAGTTTTAAATTGACCTGATTGAGCGCATGTTTTCGGCTTTAGATTCGCCTTTTTTGCTATTCTATCTATGTATATATATTAACGGTGTCTGTCTCAGTGTCTGTCTGTCTGTTCGCCACAAAAACTTAATTTAGAGTTCTCACATGGCGATCATAATTAGTTGCTGTACTCAGAGACACCCCGAAAACAATCTGGCGGGAACAAATCTCGGAAAATCGGAGTTTCAGTTTTCCTTTTCCTTTTTCACCACTTATCGCCAAACAGGGAGACCAGAAAGCACTTACCAGACAGATCAAACCATCAGCCCAGGCAAAGCCGGGAACATCCGCTAGTATCAAATATCAAGAATGATAGGGGGTGGGGGAGTATGATGGGGAAGGAGTTGGGGGTAGGTGGGTGGGGGTGGGGGTGGGGGTAGAAGGTGGATGTGAATGACAAAAAAACACAACGTTCCTAATGGGGGTACGGGGGTGGGGGTGGGTGTAGAAGGTGGATGTGGGGTGGAGGTAGAAGGTGGATGTAAATGACAAAAAACACAACGTTCCTAATGGGGGTAGGGGGTGGGGGTGGGGGTAGAAGACGGATGTGGGGTGGGGGTAGAAGGTGGATGTGAATGACAAAAAAACATAACGTTTTTAATGGGGGTAGGGGGGTGGGGGTAGAAGGTGGATGTGGGGTGGGGGTAAATGACAAAAAACAACGTTCCTGATCATTAACATTCAGTTTATTTCAAGGCATGGCAATAATACTTGAATAATTCAAACGTGTTATGTGTAAGATTTACAAGATGATGGCGGCGATGGGGTCACAGTGGTAGGGGTGGTTCGGGTCGGGGGCGGGGGGAAGAGGTGGTCATCATTAGGTGGGTGTGGAGCTGAAGTGTGGCAGCCAAGACTAACAACTCACTACATGTACATACGAGGGCTGTTCAAATATTATTGGGAATGCTGCCATTACTCACGTGTCTTGCATCGGATCGACTCCAAACTTCTACATCCCCTCGAAGTATTCACCCTTGGCCCGAATGCACGTTTCCAGTCTTGTTCGCCACATATGAAGCGCCCTCTGGTACTCTTCCCTCGGGATACCCTCGAGCTCTGATTTCACGGATTTTTAGAGGTCTTGGATTCGATCAAACTTGCGTCCAGCGAGTCGCTCTTTCAAGGTAGGAAAGAGCCAGAAGTCACACGGTGCCAAGTCCGGACTGTAGGGGGGATGAGCCAAGACTTTGATCTCTCTTTCCTCTAGGAAGGTCGTGGTGATCTTGGCTTTGTGGGGGGCTGCATTATCATGCAGCATTAAGGTCCTTGAGGTTCCAACGGTTGGGCGCTGCTCGCAGATCGCATCCACCACTTTCCGGAGCACCACTTTCGTATAGTACGTGGCAGTGATGGCAGCCTTCGCCGGAAGAATATCAAGAGCCACGACGCCTTGGGTGCTGAAAAAAATAGAGAAAAGACGCTTCCGGCTCTGAAATCCTGGCCTCAGGACAACTGGTCGGTCTCCGTCTGGGCGTATCCACGCCCGGTTGCAGCGTTTGTTGGGGATGCCGTAAAACGTGAGCCAAGACTCATCACCGGTCACTATGTCACACAGGCGTTTTGGTCCATTTGGCTCAAAATCTTGAAGCAGTTGGCGTGAGCAATCAACCCGCCGTTTCTTTTGTTCGTCAGTTAAGAGATGGGGTACCCATCTTGCAGCCAAGTTTCTCATTTGAAGATCTTCATGCAGAATGCTGTGTATGGTGCCGATAGAGAGGTCACATGCTTCACTCAACTCGCGTATGGTCGAATGTGGGTCTTCGTCAATCAGGCTTTTCACAAGGGTAATGTTTCTTTCGTTCCGAGTTGAGAGTGGACGGCCAAGACTGGTACCTGAGCTTGAAGGCCCTTGTTCAGTTAGAAAAGCTTCAACCCATCTGTAAACTGTGCTCTTACCGACACACTTGGCTCCAAAAACAGCTTGCAAATCTTGAAGGATTTTCTTGCCATTGTCTCCGAGTTTTAGCCTCATGAATGTGTAGAAGCGAAAATGCTCATTCTCGGCGTCCATGGTTTTCTGGCTCAGCAGTTTGGATGGCGATTTTAATGAGGTCAAACTCTAAAATGCGTCATGATGTCATCATTCTTTTCTGCATGTTTATAGGGCTTGAGCCAGATTTTCTTTTGGTATAAAATTATTTTCTGTGCGATGTTTACTTATAAAATGGCAGGCCCATTCCCATTAATATTTGAACAGCCCTCGTATTTTCCGCTAAAGGGGCTTATGCCACCTTTTTTTTTATATTAATGCCACCATTTTCACATCGTTCAGGGCTGTTTTCGTGGTATCTATCATCACACCACTTAGACACCTGGACAGTGAGTGGGTCTGTAATGCTGGCACTGAGCCAACAGAGGCGTTCTCGATGACGCGGCGACCACAAGGAGCTCCGCTCCAGTAGTGTAACAAGTGAACAACAGTCAGTTGTAAAATTTGGATGTTCGACCGCTCGCGCAAAGTGTAAACAACATTATATCGCTATACTAATCAAGATAGAGCATTTCGAGCACACAGGCGCACTCGCGACCGAAACTGCTCCAGAACTGACATAAGTTCGCTTAGCAAAGATGGAAGTAGCCCTTTTGAATGATTAAACCCCACCTGACCCCAGCAACGACCATGATCACTGGGCGATAGCAGCAAAGACAATCGTGTTGAGGGCTGTTGAACGGCCCGCGGCAAGCATAATAAAAGGCTGTATCTGTATATGCCGCATTTGCTTCACACAGACAGCGCAGATCAGTTGGTCACAAATGTTGCTACACGTTCAGTCGCGCCGAGCAGACCGGATTGTGAGCTGTCGTTTTCAGATCGATTTTGGTGGATTCAGTAATCCAGTTTGGACGAACACAGTCTACTACTGACTTACCATACCGTGCTTTCTTCACGCCATCTTTCCGTTTCCAATTCGGTCAGGTAAGTTAGTGTTCACGATGTTTGTGCTATTGGTATGGTATGGTATGGTATGGTATGGGTTTGGTATGGTATGGTGCTGATGGTATGGTATGGTATGGTATGGTATGGTATGGTGCTGATGGTATGGTATGGTATGGTATTACTGAGTTTCCAGTTTTATTTTGAGAAATGCGCCCTACAAATACCATTTATTATTATTATTATTATTCCTCGGTGCACATTACTATGTGGTGGAAAAGGACGTTAAACCCCCAAACACCCACCCACCTACCCTCGGTGCACATTATGCGTCTCTTTTGAGACTGGCCGAAGGCACTGAAGGGCTAGAGGATGAAGCAGTGACAATAATAATGATAATGATATTACTTGTACAGTGATGTTACATATCAGTAAATAATGATAATGATATTACTTATACAGTGATGTTACATATCAGTAAATAATGATTCTAAGTGCTTAAACATAAAATAAAATAACAAATCCAAAGGAAGATACACATACAAAAATATACAGAATCAAGAGATCAGGGCCTTAACCACACGCACATACCGAGAAAGACACATGCTGCAAACAGTTAAACACTGTTCAGCTGTGACAATAGATGGGGTTTAAAGGGTTTTCTTGAAGGTTTCAAGGGCGGGTGAGTGACGAAGAGAATGAGGGAGTGAATTCCAGTTTGAAGGACCAGCGTAGGAGAACATTCGAGTGCCAACGGTGGAAAGTCTAGATCATTATGTATGACTACGTCAAGCAGTGAAAGCCTGCTACTGTTAATTTGTTTGAATACAGTGGTGAACTGTTTGTGAACTTAGATGCACCAACTTTCATCACTTTTTACTCCTCGATGAAGAATTCTGTCCAAGGAGATCATTGAGGTGGACTCCTTTAAATCTAAGGGTTATTTTGTTGTTGTTGCTTGGGTTTTTTTTTCCCCTACACATTTATGAGCACATCCTCCCCCCTCTCCCCCTCCCCTCCCCAGTTTCCACACTCGCGCAGCCTCGGTGTGGCAGAATCTTCAAACCTTTGAAGCCCGGCGGTCGCCCCATTTCGGAATCCTCTTCGTGACGAAGAACGAACTGCGCCGTTGTTGTTGTTGTTGTTGTTGTTGTTGTTGTGTCTTTACCGAGACGTCATCGTCGGTGTTTTCAGAGTAATGCTCAAACGAGACACTGACATTTGTTTTTGAGTCAGTCTAACCTCAAGCTGTTGTACACTGACGCCTTCCAGTCTCCCTGCGCCCAACCCCATCCCTCCATCCCCCAACACACACACACACACACACACACACACACACACACACACGCACACACACACACACGCACACACACACACACACACACACACACACACACACACACACACACACACACACACACACACACACACACACACACACACACACACACACACCACTCACACACACACACACACACACACACACACACACACACACACACACACACACACACACGCACGCACGCACGCACGCACGCACGCACGCACGCACGCACGCACGCACGCACGCACGCACCACTCACACACACACACACACACACACACACACACACACACACACACACACACACACACACAGAGCATGCTCACATATTAATTCCTATCTGACACAAACGGCTGCCAGACTATTCATGTACATCACAGGCTGTCAGACCAGTGTTCATTTTTTGTTGAATTGTGTTCTGGCAAATCCAAACATCAACGTAGTAGCTGAACAGTTTGGAGCGCAACACGTGCTCGACATACTGCCGTAATGCAACAACAGCACAATTTTTAATTAAAAGCACCCCCCCCCCTCACACACACACACACACACACACACACACACACACACACACACACACACACACACACAGAGAAGCACAAAACCACCACCACCACCACCACCATCAACAACAACAAAAAGAAAAGTATTATTCTATCGATAGCTAAAACAACTCGTTCGCATTTTGACATTCCGGCACAGTGCTGATGATACTCTGCAGCAGCTGGTGTCATAGTGCAGTTAATAAATTAACTTAATCTGCAGCAGTCCAGGGCCCGTATGTAAAACTCGAGGTTAATTTAACCCACGGCTGCGGACCTAACCCAGACAAGGACAAAAGAAACCCCAAAACAAAATTAAATAAAAAATGGAAGCGAAGAAAGAAAGGCAAAAATCCTTCTATAACGGCATAGACACCGTGCTGGAAGTGACCCGCTTCCTGATTTAAAACAAAACACAACAGAAAATTTAACCCTAGAGCTAGTTTAGTTCGAGGTTAGACTCTAACCGGGGGCTAAACTCCCTAACCCGAACTTTTACATGCGGGCCCAACGCTTTAACGTTCGCGATGACACTTTCGATATAAGTAGTCGTCTGATCAAGCCGGTCATGGAGAAACCGACTGCGTGCATACACAGACCGAAGGACACAAATACACAGGGCCTCAAAATGCCTGTATATTCCCTATTAGCCTTAGATATAGTCACCCCTAAAAATGCTTCAATCTAGAAACAATTACTACCATGAACAGACCATTCAAGGGCACGCACCTGACAGGAGTTTAAAAACATGTGAATGTCTCCTTTGCGCTCAGGCTTCCAAGAGTAATGCACGTCTACTCTCTCTTTAGGCCAGAGAGCCAGTTCACACAAGTCCGCTTGCGTCACTTGTGCTCGACCTCTGTGCAAAGAGTCCCAGCTTCACTGGCAGCTTGCCTCTTTTTGCGACCGCCTGGCATGTACCTTGACCTACATAACACAAAAAAATTCACGAAAACCACGCTATTTCCTGACAACAAAATTCACTACAGACTAACACACTCGCCAAACAGGTTACCTCAAATTAACACCAAACAATACCCCCGTGCTCAATTTGTGTCCTTACGCCACAGCTGTTGAAAGCTGCCGCAATCCACAGCTATATCTCATCTATGAGAATGTTTTATCTGTCGGGCTAGTCAGTAACTGACGAACACGGTTTTTTTGCATTGATGAAATTGAGATGCACAGCTTGTGAAAAATGACAGAACCCAGAGCTATATATCAGGACAGTTATTTTCTTGAATGGTTTATTTTACCGCGCTTGTCAGTAACGGACAAACTGGACCGTGAGTTGTAATGACTGAACCAGAGCACTGGGTGTTCATCACGGACAAGTAAATTGTTGCCAATAAATAGGGAACGCAGAAGAAGAAGAAGTCACCAGTAAGTACATTACAGCCTGTGTTTGTCCTTGCAGGTACGCCTGTTTTGCAGTAGAAGAAGTCACCAGTAAGTACATTACAGCCTGTGTTTGTCCTTGCAGGTACGCCTGTTTTGCAGTAGAAGAAGTCACCAGTAAGTACATTACAGCCTGTGTTTGTCCTTGCAGGTACGCCTGTTTTGCAGTAGAAGAAGTCACCAGTAAGTACATTACAGCCTGTGTTTGTCCTTGCAGGTACGCCTGTTTTGCAGTAGAAGAAGTCACCAGTAAGTACATTACAGCCTGTGTGTGTCCTTGCAGGTACGCCTGTTTTGCAGTAGAAGAAGTCACCAGTAAGTACATTACAGCCTGTGTTTGTCCTTGCAGGTACGCCTGTTTTGCAGTAGAAGAAGTCACCAGTAAGTACATTACAGCCTGTGTTTGTCCTTGCAGGTACGCCTGTTTTGCAGTATGTCTGAATGAGGAGTGAAGGAGCGGGCGAAAAGTATGTGTGTGTGTGTGTGTGTGTGTGTGTGTGTGTGTGTGTGTGTGTGTGTGTGTGTGTGCAGAATTTTAATGTATCGTATTGTATTGTCACTGTACGTTTGAGCAGATATGTATGCCTAATTTCCGCACGAGGGATCAATAAAGTACTCTTGTCTTATTTTATCTCATCTAAGGTAAGGAGATTGCGTTTTCGAATCAGTGAATATTAGGCTTTTTTTTTTTTTTTGGGGGGGGGGGGGGGATTTATTCACTTTCAGAACAGTTAGTTTTTCGATTATTTCCCCCCAGCTTACAACTGTTACTGACAATCTCGGTTGTGACGTGGTAATACTGAACCCTCCGCATTTAAAGCTTACCGCCCGCCTTAAAGTAGTTTGCCACCAATAAGATAAGAAGACTTTGCTTTCATCTCATTTTTTTGGGCGTACTTTGTGAAAATGAATTCACCTTCTTGTTGCAATGTGTCTACTACATGTATGATCACGATGAAATTCAGGTGAACCTGACCGAATAATTATCCTCGGAGTAGATGACTTTTATGCATGAATGCATTCGTTATTCAGTAATGACTTAAGGTTCTCTTTCAGCAGAGAGAGAGAGAGAGAGAGAGAGAGAGAGAGAGAGAGAGAGAGAGAGAGAGAGAGAGACGGGGGGCAGAGGCGGAAGAGAGAGAGAGATGTTTTATTGTTCTATATATAATATGCTAACATATTCACATCCGCTCTCTACGCTCCCTACAATTTGCACGCATTTACATTTTGTTATTGCATTTTACAATCGACAACAAGGCCTTGATACAGTACTGCTGGCCTGGCTGAATCGATAGGGTAACACAATGTGCCCTGTATCTCATGTTGTCTGTCATGTACAAACTGTAATGTGCTTCTTCAAACACATCGAATAGCTATAAAAGGAACGACGACGATGATGACAATGATGAGACGACGATGACGATGATGAGACGACGATGACAATGGCCATCCATGGCAACGACAAGGAGGACGACGACGACGACGATGGTCGTGATGCTGATGATGACGACGAAGACTGCGACGATGATGATGACGATGAGAGGACGATGACAGTGGCGACGATGACGATGACAAAACGATGACGATGAGACGGCGATGACAATGACAATGATGACCATGATGATGAGAATGACGATGAGACGGCAATGACAATGATGACCATGATGATGAGAATGACGACGGCGACGGCGACGATGATGATAATGAGACAATGACGACGACGACGACGATGACGATAATGATGAGACGACGATTACAATGAAGATGACAACGGAAACGCAGTATTTCTTTCTTTCGTTATTTACGTTTTGAGTGTGCGGGGAGTCGGGAGTCAATAGAGGTGATAGAGCAGTAGACTGTCAATGCGCGAGTCCTTTTAGTTTGATTCGTGACCAGGAACCACAAGCTGTAGTTGTACCCGAAAATAGTGCGAAAGACAATTCCTGGTTGTACCGACCTTTCTGTCGGTATGCCCCGTCTTTGATTTCAGCATTACGTGTCGGCAAAAGACATCTCATCAACTGAACAACCAACCAGACCTTTGGTTAAGTAACTAATTTTGCAGACATCAGAGAGTAATTATGACGATGGTGATGTGGGTGGTTTATATAATTATAGGCGTTTCCCTGTTGCTCGAACTGAACCCAACGCGCACGTTCATGTGAATCACGTGCATTCTCTCCCAAACCGAACATCAGCACATTATAATCAATACAAGAGATTGTTCTGATCACGTTTTGTCACGTTTGTTTCAGGTGAAAGGATAAAACGTGCGACGTTGACCAGCGCTGCCTTTGGTGTGGAAATCGCTCTGAATCTTGGACCAGTACAGCATTTCCCCTCTTCATAAGTTTGTTGCCGCTGGAAAATAGCACATACGTCTGGAAAGACAAGGACGTTTTGCCACCCCAACATTGGTCGATAGACGAAACTCTACAAGCGCTAGAAAGCAGCACTGGCTTGGAAGACGTCTAGACTTGGAAGATATTCAAAAATAACATATACACTTGGATAGACAAGGACGTTTTGCCATCCCAACACTGGTCGATATACGGAACAAAGTCTACAAGTGCTAAAACGCAGCGCTGACTTGGAAGACGTTTAGACTTGGAAGCTAGTCTAAAATAGCACATACACTTGGATAGACTAGGACGTTTTGCCACCCCGACACTGGTCGATAGGACGAAACAAACTCTCCAAGCGCTAAAACGCAGCACTGACAGACTCGCTCATCTAACACTACTCGCCAGACGAAACAAACCACAATGGGACTGTGTATGAAAACTATTTTGTCAGTGAGTGTGTTGTGGACTCTCACTGCTGCACAGGATCCTCCCTACAGCAGCAACAATGAAGAAACGGCGAACACTCAGTCTACGGAGCCAAATGCCAATGACAGTACAGTGGTCAGATTCCGGGTGAAGCCGCCTCCTTTCGCCGTGGAACGCGCTGGAACTGTCGGGGTGTACCAGTGTCTCCCCGAGCTGACCTTCACCGGACTGAACCACGTCAACGGCACGGGACAGAAGCCCGGGGCGCAGCAGCTTGGGGTCAAGGTCACCTGGAGGACGCCTGACCACGTGCCGCATCTCAACCAATCCATAGACGCCTGGAAGGAGTTCAAGGGTCACGGGTACTTCATCAACCCAGCCAACAACTCGCTGGTGCTTGTCGACATGGCCGTTTCGGACAGCGGGGTCTACACGTGCGTCATGCAGCACGGAGAGGCGGTCGCCGAAGCCACCATGCACCTGCACGTGCTCTACATTCCGCCCTATGAGTTCCAAGAGCGTGCGCTGATCGGCCTGCTGGCTATGGCGCTGATGGCCGTGTTCCTGGGCCTGCTGATCGGTCTGAAGAAACTCATCGTGAGGCGCTGCTGGAAGAACCCTTACCACGAGCCGCACGAGCTGGCCGAACCAAACGAATTGGATGAGTTGGATCCGTCTGTGCAACGCGCGTGAACACTCTCAGCACCTGAAGATCTGTGACCAAGCAACGTAGGTAAAACCAAGAAAGTAGTTTGTTTCCAGTTTCACCGCTAAAGGCCCTAGACTGTGACTATGCAACTCAGGCACTGGAAATTGTATTAGTTTCTTTCCAGTACATAGCTATAATTCTATACAGATAGGAACTGTAGTATAATTTATAGTTTCGCCATAACGGCTCTAGACTGCGATTCTTTGGTTTGTGTTCTGCAACCTGTCAAAATCTACTTTTCACTGCGGTAACGTAGACTCGATCGGGATTTGGGATTTTTTTTCTTTCATTTTTTAAAATTATTCTTTTTTAGAGGACATATACCTGACACATTAAATCACATAAATAAGCCCATATGTTACAATTACATATGTTTTCAAACATACATACAAATCCATACACAAGACATAACTACTAGTAAACAGAAACAAAATAAAACAGACAGATAAAAAAGAAAATAAAGGACAATTTTCTTCAAGTTTCGTTTATATAATTATTTTAAAGTCTGGATGTCAAGGGAAGCAACTGTGTCATTGCAAGTGAGACTGACTAACACAGTTATGTCTCATTTTCAACTCTATGGTTCTAGTATTTCAGTGCCTTGTAGGATCCCCAGAGCTGTACAACCCCAGTTTTCCTACCCACAGCAGAGGAAACGACTTCGTCTTTTTTTTTTTTTTTTTTCGTAAATATTCGCTGTTCTAGTATTACTTTGTGTAAACTTGTATTACCCTTGACGATTTGTTGTTGTTGTTTTATGGACGAGAGTTTGGGATACACGATCAATTTTGTTCAACATGGTTCCGTGTCGGAGGAGTTTTGAATATCAGTACATGTACACCCTTATACAGGCCACCAGAGGTGACGTTCCACACTACAGTGCACACTGCAGCGTGTCGATTTCGATTGAGCAGCCGCGTTTACACTTCTGGTGCAATAGCCCCTTTACTTTGCTGTGTAGTCGCAAAACACAGTATATATAACGTCATTATATGGAAAAAGGGGTGACTTCAAGGTGAAAGAGATTAACGTCATGGTCTTTTTCCTGAAATGACGTCAGTGGACTTTCTGCTTTCTTTCCACATCATATAAAACAACATGACATTGTGCTTTCCTTTTTGTAGTGTCTGGCCAGACCATGCCATGTTAGTGTTGCGCTCATTATGCCACGGCACGCGATTGGCTGAATTCTTGGGGCTCGCCCCTTTTGAGTGACAGGAGTGGTGGAGTCGTCTATTCCTATAAACATCTATACTTTTGTTTACACATGCAATGTACATCGCCGGCCTTCTGTTTGTGTCAAAGCGTTTTCGTTTTCCAACGTCGCTTGCTACATCTCCGTGTATTGTTGCTTTAAAAAAAAATGTTCATTTTTTGCAACACATTCACAGGGAATGGTGTCAGCGTAACTGATTACAGCTCAGGCAGTTAAGTGCTGTGTTTTCTTGACTCTAATGCAGAACAATTTTACTGATTGGTGGCTGAATTCTTTTTTTTTTTTTAATGCTTCACTATTTCATTCCAAATACTTGTTCATATTCGTGGGCATGCTGGTTTATCGTTTATCATGGTTTATCTTTCAACTGAATATATAATCATGTTTTTCAACAAGTCAGTCAAGAATGTTTCTGCGTGCTATGCGGACTGAGCGCGCGCGCGCACACACACACACACACACACACACACACACACACACACACACACACACACACACACACACACACACACACACACACACACACTGCAAGCTTCATCGCAGACTCAAACACTTCGTTCATACGCATGCGCCAACTCAGCAATGTCTGCGATTTTTGTCATTTACTACAAGTGACAGGAGATCTGCTAGATCAGCCAGTCTACAGCGAATCAAAGAAAGGGGACAAAAGCACCACTGCAGAACGGTGAGCAACAGAAACCACCACCCGCCGTAGACCAACTGGTAATATGCAAGCAAAATATGCCGCCTTGCTGTGACGTCCCGCAACGTAGCTAGTGCCCTCGCTTCAAGCTGGACACCCAACCTCAAACTTGAAAGAACCAGGAGTGTTTACCCAAGTGCTCTGACCAGCGTTACACTGATCTCAAAATGACGGTGCTGTCTCAATTTAACAAGCGAGAAAACTTACCCGCGGCTCCACTGGCTCGATTTAAAAAAAAAAAAATCATTTTTTCTACCATACAAAACTGGAAGAACAGAATCAAATCATGTGCATTGAAAGAAAACATTCTCAAATCTCCAATATACATGTACAGATTAGCCATCCTATTGAAAACAAAAACAACAAACTTATTATTCAATAACTGGGACACTCGATCAAATAATATGTACTAAAAGAAAACATTCTCAAATCTCTGACATAATTATACAGACCGACCGGGCTACGACAAACGTGTTCTAAAATCAGCTAACGTGCAACGAAAGAAAACAGTATCAAGTCCCCAGTATGTACATATTAACCCAGCCGACCACCGGCAAAATGTCCAGTGCGGTACCATAAAGTACGATATCCCCGACAGCTGAATCCTGTCTATTTTAATTTAACAATGATAAACTGCCCAATAAGTACAATAAAGGAAACAGTACTAGTTCTCCCAACCGGCCCCCGTAGTGTAGTGGTTAGCACTTCGGACCATGGGCCGGGAGACCCGGGTTCGAGTCCCAGCCGAGGCAAGCGGGATTTTTCCTACCTAGGTCGGCTCCTACCCAGAGCGGGTGTGCTATGGACCCAATGGGGAGGCTGTAGCCACACAGCCGAGATTCACCCACTTCACGGGTGCGACTTTGGGGGTGCTTCCCTTGGTATGACACGTCTATGACGTGGATGATTACACGGCCGGCACCGCATGTGTCGTAGTTCCCGCGCCTGGTTAATGCCGGGATATTTATGACAGGAAGCGTGGAATGCGGCCCTGTCCCGCAGTCCCAAACCACACGGACCTCCATAGCATCATCTCACCATCATCCTCATCTCCATCATCATGCATAATAAATTTTTAAAAAAATTTCCCCAGCTTCCGAGCCCTCCGTGGATTACACCCATTACCTGGGAGGAACACCACTTCCCTTGGAGCTGGAGCTGGCAAAAAGAGTTGGGGCAGCCAAAAAAAAATAAAAAAATAAAGGAAACAGTACTAGTTCTCCCACACCTAGTGGGAGTACTAGTTCAGATTAACCAGCCTTTCATGCAATAATTGACACACGACCAAATAACGTGCAATAAGAACACCAGCCTATTGAAAACAGTACTAAATGTCCGTGACGCACTCAAGAAAGCAGTATTGCATCTCCAATATGTACAACTTAACCCGCCTACAGGGAGCACAAAACTTAACAGTGCTACACAATCAAATACCGTGCAATGAAGGCAACAGCATCACGTCTCCAGTACTTACGGAGCAGGTCAGCCTTTCCTACAATACGCTGATAAGTTGTCCCAACACGTGCAATAAAGGATACATTCTCCAAACTGGTACCGGCAGACTACTCTGACCTATGAATTACCGTTCCCAATTGCAACTACAACGATCCAGTTTTAAGCATAAACAATGCAAGTTCCGATCTCCCTTATACTAACGGTAGTTGCAAATCTGCTGAACCCACGAAAACCATATAAACAAATGCAAATTAAAACAAGATGGCCACCAGCCCAATATGTTGTTTCCATTCAATGACCTGCTGTAGTCACAGTCGTAGTCGTTGTGTCATGTATGCAGCCCGCGCGCACACGAACGCAAGCTCTCTGACATCAAGCATGCTGACATAAAGAACGTACTGGAAACCCTTTCCGTGCCTCTATGCACTTGCAAAACCCCAAACACATGAGGTCGTGTGAGCTCGCCTAGCTGGTTGACGTCACAAACTGTTTGGCGTATGCGAGGTTCTACATGGGTGAATGAATTCTTGTAATAAAGTTCTTCCCATTTGACAGAGTTACTTCCCGCAGACCTGACTGACAGACGATTGCTTACTGGTATCGGAGAAGAGACCCTCTCTCTCTCTCTCTCGCCTTAGACGCACGCACACACACACACACACACACACACACACACACACACACACATTATATGCTTCTGTGTGTGAGTCAGTGGCAAAAACGAAACCCACTGAAATTCCCGCTTTCCACATGTCAAGTTGTAAAGATCGCGAAAAGATACTGCATTTCGATGCAAAATAATTTCTAGACCATCCCAGGACATGCTGGTGCAGTAACGTCAGTAGATTACGTCACCTTGGAAAGATTTCGAACCTTCCAGTAAGTTGAGGAATGTTCTAGATCTGACCTGTTCAGTACGTAAGCAGCCCTGCACAGCGTTCTGGATTCTTCTTCTTTCATGAATTTGTTCTCCGTGCATATTCTGTTCATAAAGTATTAGAGTTGTATTCTGTTGTATCCCGTGTCTTCTCTGCGATTGCACGAAGATGGCGACATAGCAGAATAAAATACACCACGTCTCCAAACAGAGGAATTCGGAAAGAAAGTGGCGAGACACCCCCAAGAAAAACCAGCATCACGTCAATCAAACATGACGCACTTACTTTACGTCAGTGTGAGTGCGTCTCTTCTTCGATGTTTGTGAGGCGTGTGGCTTGTAGAGGAAATGTGCTGTGAGTACAAATTTTCGAGTCAACTGACGATAACGGCTGCAGTGAATTTTTCTAATTTTTTTGTATATTTTTTATGGCACCCCAGGCTCATTATCTATGTATAGTAGGAGCGATTTTGAGATCTAAAGTGTGTTCACCAGCACTTTCATCAGGTACGGCTTACGCCAAAAGTATAAAAGCGACAACCTCAAAAATTCACTTAGTTGAGAGTCCGTATTCATGCTATCTATGTCCAAAATATGGAGTGGTTTAGGTAAATATTACGCCTTTAAACGCCAGAAAGCCACTTTTTCTGAAAAGGGCGATAACTCGCAAATCATGTGTGCAATCGTACCTGGATCGGGTCTTCTATTCAACAATCTTGATTCATTTACAAAGCCCAAATTTGAAATCGATCGGTTCAGTATTTTCGGAGAAATAGGCATCTGAACCGGGTTCACATGCAATGTCAACTCAGGCTCGGTTTACATGAAAACTATAAGAGCGACCATTTTCTAGTAGTGACTCTGTTCAGAGTCCGTATTCAAGCTATCTACTGCCAAACAATTGAGTGATTTAAATAAATATTACGCCTGTAAACGAAAGACAACCAAGTTGACTCAAAAGGGCGACAATTCCCAAATCACTTAAGCAATTATCAAACGCTTGGTTCCTCTAATGTAACATTTTGATATATTTGGATACCCCAAATTTGAAGCCATTCGGTTAAGTATTTTCGAAGAAACGGGCCTGGACACAATTCACACACACACAGCCGCACGCACACACACAGCCGCACGCACACACACACACACACACACACACACACACACACACACACACACACACATATCCGGCACACACAGACAGCACTCACCTCGGAGGAGGAGCGCGTTCGGCGCACCATATATGTCAACATCGATTACGCACGTGTAAATGTGTACGTCTTTCAGGCGATTCTGTACCTGATAAATATTGTTTGTGAACCGACTGTAAGTTTGTATGTTGTTCAGCCTGATCTGTAACTGATGAATATTGTATGTGATTGAGAAAAGTAACGTTTCTTGTATTAGTTGGGGTTTTTCCTATTGTTCTCTCTCTCTCTCTTTCTCTCTCTCTCTGCCTGTCTCTTTCTGTCTTTGTCTCTGTCTCTCTGTATTTCTCTCTTTCTCTGTCTCTCTCTGTCTTTGTCTCTTTCTCTGTGTGTGTGTGTGTGTGTGTGTGTGTGTGTGTGTGTGTGTGTGTGTGTGTGTGTGTGTGTGTGTGTGTGTGTGTGTGTGTGTGTGTGTGTGTGTGTATGTGTGTGTGTGTGTGTGTGTGTGTGTGTGTGTGTGTGTGTGTGTGTGTGTGTGTGTCTCTCTCTCTCTTTGTCTCTCTCTGTGTATTTCTCTTTTTCTCTGTCCCTATGTCTGTCTTTGTCTCTGTCCGTCTGCCTGCCTGCCTCTGTCTCTCTCTCTCTGTCTCTCTCTGTCTTTGTCTCTTTCTCTGTGTGTGTGTGTGTGTGTGTGTGTGTGTGTGTGTGTATGTGTGTATGTGTGTGTGTGTGTGTGTGTGTGTGTGTGTGTGTGTGTGTGTGTGTGTGTGTCTCTCTCTCTCTCTCTCTCTCTCTCTGTCTTTGTCTCTCTCTGTGTATTTCTCTTTTTTTCTGTCCCTATGTCTGTCTTTGTCTCTGTCCGTCTGCCTGCATGCCTGCCTGCCTCTGTCTCTCTCTGTGTGTTTCTCTCTTTTCCTGTCTGTCTGTCTGTCTGTCTGTCTCTCTGTCTGTCTGTCTGTCTCTCTCTCTCTCTCTCAAAGAAAATGAGTCTGTGGTCATTGTTGTGGTAATATGCTTTGATGAAGGACATTTTCCAGGAATACGTCCAACAACTGGAACAAAAACAAGGAAAGGTCATTTTAGGTCATTCCCTTTCAAAACAACGTTGGTGAATGATAACAGTCATCTACCGCAATCACTGCTTTCAATACATCGCCATGTTATTCACACAAGCGTACAACAATCGCAAAGACAGTTTTTGTATGCAATCTATTTTAATCTATCTTTTTTTAGTGGTGGTTGACAATGGTACCACGAACAACAAAAGAAATGGTTATTCTCTTTGGCTTCATGAAAATTGTTCCACATCAACAATTCTCTCTCCCTCTCTCTCGCACGCACGCACGCACGCACGCACGCACGCACGCACGCACGCACACAGTGTACCTTGCAAGCATGCCTGAGTACATTTCGTATTTAAGATAAGCACAATGGATACCTTTCCGTAGTTGCTCACGTTTACAAACAGCAAGATGCGAGAAATTAAACGGACGGCATTTAAACGCATTCACTCACATTTACGTGTCCCTATCGTTTCCATTCACCCATATCATTTGAATTCGTCAAGGACAAAAGTGAATACGGTACACTTCCCTGCCCTCCTTCCCCTTTTCTCCACAGGGGGGGGGGGGGGGGGGGGTGGAGGGGGGAGGGAGAGGGCAGGAAAAAGTACCTCAGTTGCCTCTCAGGACAAGTCATGATCATCATCTTCTTTGTTCGACATAAGAAAACAGATCATTCACTTCAAGCAAGATGAAGAAACATTTACAGCCTTCACAAAAAGTTAAGGACCACTTGCAAATATCCTTTGTCGTGGTGGCATGCTGGTGTAGTGCTGAACATCGCTGAAACGGCGGCTTATGTAGGCAAACAAATGAGCACAGTTCATAACCAGGGATGCATTCTTTGACCTGCATCTCATTTTTGCCGTGCAGAAAGCCCCAGGTATCGCTCACTGAACACTGACACTCGGTCTAGTTTTGCCGAAATTGCAGATTTTCAAACGCGCCAAGCATGCTGTGTGACGCGCACGTGCCATCCACACAGTGGTCGCCATGTTCACTAATGACCCCTTAACCTTGCTACCGAATTTTACAGGAAAAATCTTATTCGTTTATTTTTTTCTGATTTATTGAAACTGTCACCCATTATGTTGACTGGTCCTTAACTTTTTGTGAAGACTGTAGAATGGACGACCCCACTTCCATCAATCAAAAGGGCCGAGCCCCCAGAACTCAGCTAATCGCGTCCCGCGGTATAATAACCACAAGACATGGCATGGTCTGGCAAACTGTTTGCCAGACACTACAACGAGGGAAGCACATGCGTATTGATATTACTGAAACATGGAAAGAAAGCAGTAAGTTCATTGACGTCATTTGAGGAAAAAGACTAAATTACGTCAATCTCTTTCATCTTGAAATCACCCCTGTTCCCATTCAAGGATGTCGTCATGGATATACTGTACTGTTTTTTTGTTAATTCGCCAATTTGGCCTCGGGGCTGGCCGAGCGGGGTCGTCTATTCCTATATTTATACAATATCACGTTTTATCACAACTCGTTAAACTCCCAAATACCCGCTCACCCTTTTCATGCATCAGACTTAAGGTTTGCTATCAACATATTTCCCAAAAAAAAAACAAAAAAAAACCAAAAAAAACAAACAACAACAACAACACAAACGCACAGTTCAAGTAAAACGTCGCCATGGTGATATTCCGTAATTTGCTTTTATTTTTGGTTTTCAGTAGCACGATATTTCACCACCAGAATCAGCAACGTTAAGACGTAACCTGGTCCATCCCCTTATCAACTCTGGCATGAAAACCCGTTTGAAATAACAACTTCAAGAGGTGCAGTCAAAATTACGCGAGTTTTTCAGGTGTTACTCCGCTTCAAACTTTTCGACAATGATTGCCCTCACGTAAAACCGTATGTTTGAAATAAGAGAATCCATGTGTCTTTGTGGGTTTTGTTGTTGTTGTTGCTTGTTTGTTTGTTTTGTTTTGTTTTTCTTAGTTTTTCTTTATTTTTCTTTATTGTCCTTTTCGGGAGATTCAGGTTGCTCCCCCCCCCCCTCCGGAGAAGCGCGTCGCCGCAGTGCAGCGCCATCCAATACTTATCCCATTTTTTGCCGGGGGAGGAAAGCCGGAGAGCCCGGAGAGAAACCCCCGATGAGCAGCCCGGTAGCCAGGAAACACGGTATCACATATCACAAGCTCGACCTGGGCTCGAAACCACGCTTCATCGCCGTGACAGCGGTGACGGCCGTTGAGCAGCGCAGCGGCTAAGTCCGACGCGCTACCTATTAGACCGCCGCTCACCCCATTACCATCAAGTGTCAATGGGAAAGATTGATTGATCTTGTTAGTGCCCTATTTGGACCACCGCTCACCCCATTAGTCAAAGTCATTGACAAGTTGCTGAACAGCCCCCTTTCAGTCTCAGTTTTACGACGACAAACCGAAATCCGCCGAAAACGCCCGGTGCTACTCAAATTTGAAAATGGAAACACTCTGTGCTTCTGCTGGATCACGTGACTAGCCAAGATGTCGGCTAGACGTATGCGCTCGTTGCTGGTGGACTTTTCAGTGCTTTAGTGCAGTCAACCGGCCGGACACCTTCTAAAATTCTGCCACAGTACTGAGGTTTGGTCTCTTAGATTGTGTGGTGGTGTTTGTGGAGGCTTCAAGTGGGTATTCTTCGTATTTTCTTCATTTTTTCATCACTGAACCGGTGCTCACCGTGAGCCCGCATGTGCTGTGACCTGTGGGCCGGTGTGTAGTGACAGACAGTGGACCAGCTGGTAAGTGAGCCTCTATTTCTCTCTTCAAACCATGGAGCCGAGAGTTCTACCGGTGTTCGTGATGAACAATCAGCTGCCTGCTTATGACAAAAAGGTTTTTTCCACCGCAGAGATTTGCGCGGCAATTGAGCGAGTATGTGGATATGACTCTGTCGAGGGGGCCCAGAGGATAGGGGGTCTCTGGAGGATATATTTGAAAAGTTCTGAAGTGAGAGATAAAGTGATGGTAGAGGGCTTTGTGGTGAGAGGGATTCAAGTCACTGTTAAAGACAAAAACCCCTTCTTGGTACGAACCCCAGAAGGCCGGGCCGAGAGTGAAACTCCAACCACTAGACTCACCGTCAGTAACATTCCCATATCGTTCTCTGACGACGACATTCTAGAAGCGATCAAAGACTTGCCGGGCGTGGTCACCCGGTCCCGACTGATCGCAGAAAAGGATCGTGATGAGAACGGGCGCCTAACCCACTGGAAAACGGGGCGCAGGTTTCTATACATTAGTGTGCCATCGGACCCCCTCCCCCGTGTAGTGTCAATAGGGGGGTTTAAAGCAACACTCTACCATAAGGAACAGAAGGGGCTGGGGGAAAACACGGTGACATGCAGAAAATGTTTGCAAAAAGGACACAAGGCTACTAACTGTCTCAACCGCATCAAATGCCGGCAGTGCTATGAAGAGGGCCATAAGGCGGGAGAGGGTGTGTGTGGGCTTGTGCCAGCGCCATTCAGCATCCCCGAGGAACCAGTGGTAGCCGACAACAGCACAGACACGGCGATGACAGAACAGAACAACACGCAACACACGACAGAACACACGACAGAACACGCGACAGAACAACAGACAGAACAACACGCAAATGACACAAAGCAGTTAGATAGAAGTCGGAGTACGTCACGCACTATCAGTGCCAAGCTGAGCGATCTCCGCCGCCGAGACAGGTCGGGTTCCGTCAAACGCACGCGCTCCCCGCACGGCGACACCCCGCCCAAACCGCACGACAAAGTGGCCAAACGAGGGAGTGGGAACAATGCCGACGTGGAAGGAGGAGGAGGGGGAGATGACCCGCACGAGGCGACAGGCCAGCAGCACGAGCGACCCATGGACGAAGGCCTCCCGGACTCGCTCTGCTGACCTACTGACCCGGCCCGACTTTGCGACTTCTGACCCGGCGCGCCCCACGGACTTGGAGATTGGCTCAGCGATTTAATTACTTATTACTTAATTAGTAGACCTATTATTACAAGTTATTAACTGGATAATGGGTACACTTAGACTTGCTACACTTAACACAAGAGGATTGAAAAACAAAATGAAGAGGAATGTTATCTTTAAGTTTCTTAAAAACCAAAAATTTGACGTTGTTTGTTTGCAAGAAACACATGCAACAAAACAAGACATAACAAATTGGGAAAAACAGTGGGGTGGGAAAGTATTTTTCCATGAAGGAACACAACATGGGAGGGGGGAAGTAATTTTAGTATCCAAATGTCATCAGTCTGCAGTTGAACTTAAGGAAATATGTGATCGTATCATGGTAATTTCACTCAAAACTGACGACTTTAATTTCAAAATCATTCATGTGTATGCGCCAAACTCATCGCTGGAAAAGTTAGCCTTTTTCGATGAGTTGAGTCAGGTCACCAACAAATATACTGGAAATGATTTCATTTTACTCGGTGACATGAATACAGTAGTTGACAACAATTTGGATATCATATCTGGTAGACCACACGGTAAAACTGAAGTTGACAGACTGAATGAGTTTGTTGACACCCTGGGTCTGTGTGATGTGTGGAGAAGTTTCCATGAAGGAGAAAAAGAGTACACTTGGTCTAAACAAAATCCTTTTATAGCACGCAGATTAGATTACTGTTTTGTCACAGAAACTCTGGTAGAATCGTGTACATCCTGTGACATCATATCCGTCCCTTTTACCGACCACAGAGCCGTCGCTCTTGATATTAGTAGTGGTTCCTTCGTGAGAGGTCCAGGTTACTGGCATTTCAATAATGCGCTACTACAGGAAAAAACGTTTGTTGAAGAAATGAATAAACTTCTAGACACATTAGTTACAGCAAAAACAGGCGATACATATATTAGTAAACAATGGGAAATGGCAAAAATAAAAATAAGAGAATTTTGTATTGAGTATGGTCGTGAAAGAGCTAGTAAGAGGAAAAATGATTTAAACGAACTCCAAAAACAGTTAAATGAACTAGAGGCCCAGATATCTACTAAAGAACCATCAGAAAAACTATGTAAAGAAATGTTTAGAATCAAAGAAAGGCTTGAACTACTCTCTGTTGATAAAGCGAGAGGAGCACAGGTCAGAGCCCGCACTCGGTGGATTCAGGAAGGAGAGAAAAGCACAAAGTATTTTTTAAATCTTGAAAAATCAAGGGCGAAAAGAAACGTGATATTAAAATTATGTGATGAAAATGGGAACACCAAAACAGAACAAAAAGACGTGTTAGCCGAACAAGTTAAATTCTATTCCAAACTTTACAATCAATCAACAGAAACACACCCAAGGGACATTAAAGACACACTAGCTGCTTTCTTACAGGGGGCGGATTTCCCTAAACTCGATGAGCATGAGTCAAACTCCTGCGAGGGAGATATCATTGAGTCAGAGGCAGGCCATGCTCTGATGGGAATGAAAACGGGATCAGCACCTGGTGGGGATGGGCTGACCATTGAGTTTATGAAATTTTTCTGGGGTAGAATCAAAACACTTGTGACACAAACATTTAACGAAGCCTTCAGGAAAGGAGAACTATGTCATACACAGAGGCAAGGAATTATTATTTTATTGCACAAAGGAAAAGAATTACCTAAAGATCAATTAAACAACTGGCGACCAATAACACTTACAAACACGGATTACAAAATATTAGCCAAGTGCTTAGCAAACAGATTAGGCAAAGTAATTGGGAAACTAGTTAGTGAAGACCAAACGGGTTATGTTAAGGGGAGGAACATCGCCACAGCCATTCGTACAATAGAGGATGTTATAGAATACACAAACACCACAAAGAAATCTGGTTATCTACTCGCTCTAGATTACATGAAAGCTTTTGACTCGGTGTCAAAACAGTTTCTTTTGGAAACTTTAGAGGTATTTGGGTTTGGTGCTCAGTTCAAAAACTGGGTTAAGGTTCTTACAGATAACTCTTATAGTTGCATCAATCATGGGGGTTGGTTATCAGAAACATTCAGTGTAAATTGCGGAATTAGACAAGGATGTCCCTTCTCACCATTGGCCTTCATTCTAGCAGTAGAGATCTTTGCCATTAAATTAAGGAATAGCTCTGTTAAAGGAGTCACACTTCCGTCAAGAAAGTTTCCGGATGTTAAAATTCAACAGTTTGCCGACGATTCCACGCTCACTCTGAGGGACAAAAATGACGTGGAGGAGTCGGTAAAACTAATTGAAAAGTTTGCAAAATTTTCTGGCCTTAAGTTAAATAGTCAAAAAACAAAAGCAATGAAAATCGGAACTCATAACCTACAACCTAGAGATGATCTTCCTTTCGAAATAGTAGATAAAATCAAAATACTTGGTATAATCTTTATGAACAAAGTAAGAGCACAGAACATCGATGAAAACTGGAAAAGTAAATTAGCGGATATGAAAAGAACAATTCAACTTTGGAGTAAACGAGATTTGAGTATTCAAGGCAAAGTAACAATCACAAAATGTTTTTTGATTAGTAAAATTGTATACATTATGCAATCGGTTGGTCTACCAAAGAGAGCACTACAAGAAATAAACAGATTGTTTTACAAATTCATCTGGCAAAGGCGATATGCTAATCGTAAAGCCTTCGAAAAAATAAAACGGACGGTCATGACAAACGATTACATGGAAGGGGGAGTCAGGATGGTTAATATATTTAATATGCAAAAGTCTTTCTATATTAAGTGGGCAAAGAAAATACAGGAAAAGAACACCAAGGCATCAGTAATTCCTTTCTGGCATTACTCCAAAATTTTATCTACCACCAATATCTTTAGAATAAACAGTACATCACGAGAAGTAAAAATTCTTCAATCAATAAAAAGTGACTTTTGGAGAACTGTCCTGGAGACGTATCTTGACCATAAAGCTTTGATAACAACCGAACAGGTCACCCGAGAAAATATCCTGAAACAAATCCTGTGGTACAATGCGGCTATCAAATACAAAAATCGCTCGCTATATTTTCAAATCTGGAAAGATAAAAGGATTGAAAGTGTGGGAGATATTGTTAACATTCAAGAAAAAAGATTACTCTCTTTGGAAGAAATCGAGGAGAAGCTTAATGTTACCAGAAACAGCATGTTTATTCAATATAATGCACTCGTGAACGCCATACCAACGCGCTGGAAACTGTTAATAAGTAGCGAGAACCTAGATAACTTCGTTGTACCTCAAGACAATGAAAATAACCAGGATATTCTTTACTCCTTTGATTATGTCCTTGATACACTTAAAGGATGGAAAGCCAAGGTGAAAGAAACTGTATCTGTCCCTTGTTGTGTTGGATTTTGGCGCCAAAAATATAATATAAACATTGACAAACATGTATGGCTAACCGCGGTAAACGCCACCAAGGAAGTGCGCCTCCGGGAATTACACTGGAAAATTGTTCATAATATATATCCAACAAACATTATGCTGAACAAAATGAAAATCAAAACAAGTAACAGATGTACATACTGTATACATGAAGTGGACTTCTTGGAACATTTCTTTTTTGAATGTAAAATAGTCAAAGATTTCTGGAATTTTATTGAGGGTGAAGTCTTTAAGCTGGTTAACAAACCTATCAAGATAGCGCTTACGGATGTACTGTTTGGTATACAAAAGAGGCACGACCTTTCAAGCCATGATATGAATATTATAAACCACGTGCTTCTTATTGGGAAAATGTGTATAAGTATTAAGAAGAAAACTGAGTCATTGTATCCATTACACTGCATGTACGAACACGAGATTCGATACAGGAATCTCTTAGGCTGAGTAGTTTGTAAATGTATAATCTCTCTCTCTCTCTCTCTCTCTCACACACACACACACACACGCACACGCACACGCACACACAAGCCCACACGTACACACACAAACACATACAGACAGTCTACGTAAAACAGTTTATTGTTTATTGTTTGACCACCAGCAGTATAAATATAATCAAAATGTCCATATAAGAACCACATACTAATCAGTTGAATATGTAAGAAACACAGAAATGGAAAAAGAACCAATGAAGAAAGGATGCTCGACACATTTTCAAAAAAAAAAAAAGCAAAGAAAAAGAAAACAAACTTTAAAAGATAAAAGTCAGTAGCATCCTGCATGCAACTGAGGTTCTAAAAAAAAAAAAAAAAAAAAACAAAGAAAAAAAAAAAAAAAAAAAAACTCTGTGCTTCTGCTTGGAAACACGCAGTCTTGGAGTGAAGAAGCACCGGAAACGCCCGCGTTCATTTTTGCTTACACCCTGTGAAGTCGCCACTGGCATCTGTGGCTCTTGCATCGCTCCACGGCTTCCGATCGGAGCAGAAATGTCAAGCGGTACCCTGAGATTTGTTCTACATACACGACACACTACACAACATGATCACTAGCTACAAAATCGCTTTGTCCGCTCTCTCTCTCTCTCTTCTTCACGTCACCTAATGAAAATGTTGACATGTCCGCGTGCATGAGCCAAACGACCCCTTGATTGATTTCGTTTTGGTTTTAGTGTCATTGCTAAGTATGTTTTTGTTGTTGCTGTTATCTGTTTTTGTTTTCAAGTAATCGTGTATCTCATAGCTTGAATTTTTTGTGTGCTCAATTCTTCCTTTATTTTTTTTTTGGTGTGATTTAAAAAAAATAAATTCTCTTGTGCTTTTATAATACCATTATGTTGTATGTAACTCGTAGTTTAGTGTTCAACGGCAAGTTTGAAAAAATGGTTATTGTAACCAACATCTTATACCGTTGTTAAATAAAGCATCAAATCAAATCAAATCAAATCTCTCTCTCTCTCTTCCGGGTATGTCAAACTTTACACTAAGAAATTATGTACTTGCAAATTTTATCCGGAACATCAGTTTGGGAAAAGTGCTCGGACACGCACAGGAGTTGACTGATTACCGACACCAGTCAATCTGTTTCATTTGCTAAGTCTTTGTGAACGTGACAGCTCAGTTCTTTCAAGTTCAGGACTAAAAGCTGTGATCTGTTCCTAGTCGATGAAGTCTGCTGCTGTTATTACAACATTGCTGTAGGCGCAAATCTCCACCATGCGATCCACTCGATGTAGTTCTGCTTTCTACACCATAGACCACAGCAATACTCTTCTTCGAAAGAAGGACGTCACGTGGGATTTGCACACTTGATAATCATTCAGATCCGGTAGTTCAGAAACAAAACAGACGCGATTTCAACTTGAAACGTCACACGAAATCGTCCATAGCAGCCCCGTTGCCTTCATGATGCGTCCGATCACGCTGCGTCGTGACGGCGATGTACTTGCCTCGTTTGGATTCGGGTGACCTTGAGATGACCCCGTTTCGTCCTTGAACCGCACGCTCGGTCATGACGTAAGTGTGCGAGGAGAAGGCCTTGAGATCATCGTGAGACATACAACTACAGCCACGACATCGCGCTCGGAGAGTCTTCAGCTGCGTCAGAACCTGCAGAGTATATCAATTATCATGGGATCATCACTGAGAAATTGTGTCAGGCCGGCCTTCATCGGGAAGCTGAGGCACTGGCATGCGCCTCGGAAGCCGGGAACGGAACAAGCGGCTTGAGGTACAGAGGCTGTACTGAAGTTTACTGTTTTTACACAGTCTGTTGTTAGCACGCTTCAGCGAGCTTCAGTGTGTGTGTGTGTGTGTGTGTGAGAGAGAGAGAGAGAGAGAGAGAGAGAGAGAGAGAGTCACACCTGGGCCTTTCAGGGGCAAAACTCCTTCACTGAGAGAAAAGGGAAGCAATTAATTCTCACGGGCATAGGAAAAATGAGGTTATTTCCCTTCCTAGTGTCAGTAACTCCGCGCAAACTCTGCAAATCCACAGACCATGGCTTACTCTTCTTCGAAAGAAGGACGTCACGTGGGATTTGCAGTCAGTCACAACTTTTCAGCCAATGCGCTTGATCAGTCAGGCACCAGAATCAGTCTTTTGGGACACAGTTTAGCATCAGAAACCATTGAAGTGAATTAGGTTGGCGTGTATATATTGTTCTACGTACATAGAAGCGCCCCGCAGACGATGTTATTGGTTGCGGACTGAACTGAGGCCAGCTAGACAGCACTGATTGGTGGCTATTTTTATCGACTTGGTCGATCGACGTGTAGTACACGTATGGAAGCGTCAGGCCAAAGAAAGTTATATTTTTCTACAATTAGAAACCGCAAAGTCACGAAAATGGTCGCAATAGCCAAAAGGAACATAATTATTTTCATTTGACAACACAGCCATAGAGCCTCCCCCCCCCCCCCCAAAAAAAAAAAAAAACCGGAAAGGGACTTTAAACACGTAGCGTACAGTGCCGGCGTTTCGTAATAAAGCAGCAGAACAAACGTAAACAACATCTTTTGTGTGTGTGTGTGTCAGTGTGTGTGTGTGTGTGTGTGTGTGTGTGTGTGTGTGTGTGTGTGTGTGTGTGTGTTTCGGGAAAGATGTAATTAACAATATAGCATCTTGATACGGCAAGTTTACAAACCAGACGGGCGCCACAAAGACCTTTGAAAAAAAAAAGAAAAAAAAAAAAGAGAAAAAAGGAAGGGCAAAAAAGCAACCTTGCAGGTTTTTGGCGAAGGAGCATAAAACGTGCTGTTTAGTAAGTCAAGAGGAATACAAGTGTAAAAGCAAGGATAGGCTATGTGAGCAAGTTACGAAGTGAACAGAAATATTAAAGGGATTTGGCTCTGTATATGTGTATACATAACCTCAAACACTTAATGAAACATCATAACATTCAAAATGAATATCGAGATACATCAGCGCAAAAACAAACGTATGAACATGTTTCAGGAAAAAGAAAAATCGTGCAAATGATTTGATTTATGACGAAAGCGTGAAGTAGCAGTAGAGGGGAGTACTGGGTTAGGAAGCAGTGCCTTAGCATTTGTTAGGTTGGGTATATTCCAGCGTATTTTAGTTGGAGAAAGGTCATTTCATGCACAACAGACGACTCCGCTCTTGTCAGTCAAAAAGGGGCAGACCCCCAGAATTCAGCCAATCGCGCGCCGCGGCATAACATAATGAGCACAACACATGGCATGGTCTGGCAAACTTTCTTGCCAGACACTTACAAAGAGGGAAGGACGTGTAGTTTGATATGACTTTGAAAGAAAGCAGTAGGTCCACTGACGTCGTTTAAGGAAAAAGACCATTACGTCAGTCTCAATCACCTTGAAATCACCCGTTTGTCCATAACATGACGTCATGGACGTACCGCCGTTTTGCAACTACACGGCAAAGTAAAAGGGGGGGGGGGGGGGGCGTTGGCCGAGTGGAGTCGTCTATTTGCATATGGAGCAGTATAATTATTGCTGTACATATATATCACACGTTGTTATGGCAGGTGAAAAGTATAAGTAAGCGGCGCAGCAAAGAGGTTGGGGGTGGGATAGTGTGTGTGGGACGGAGGGCGGAGGGGGTGGGGAGTGGGGGGGGGGGGGGGGGGGTGGAGGGGGAGGGGTCTGGAAAGGGAGTTTCATGGTTAGTTTTCTTTTCTCATAGTAGTAGGAAATCCAGGATCTCTGTTTTATTAATATGGCACCTTCGCGCGCGTCAGTTAGAGTTATCTTACGCAACTGCAAAACGTCTGTTTCCTTGTATCTTATAATCATTCCCCACCCCAACAACACCCATCCAAATAAGGGGAACCGGAGTGGCCGAATTGTAGAGCGTTGGACTTCCAATGCTCGGGTCGTGAGTTCGAATCCCGGCTGGGGCCAAATATTTGTGCTGGTTTTTTCATCGTTGCCACGTCTTTGGGATCACCCTTACGTGGTGGAAAAGGGCGTTAAACTCCCAAACACCCACCCACTCACCCACCCACCCCATCCAAATAAATGAGGTTGGGGTGGGTAGGCTAGCGCCCCCCCCCCCCCCCTTGCCCATCCCCTGGCGCCGGTGTCATAAAGTTGTTCGATCCCCTTTGTACTTGGACCCTCCCTCCACGGTCCATTAACTTTAAACGTTATTGGATCCCCTCAGCCGGGCGTCGGTGTCATAAAGTTCTTTGATCCCCATTGTAATATTATTGGAGCCCCACCATAGTTACTGGACTCCCTCTGCACTTAGATATTTTTCATCTCCTCTGGTGTTTTAAACCATATTGGGGCTGGGTACGACTGTTTTGAACTCTATTAACTATACCACACCGCTGACAAGCTTAGGACAATCAGCTAGCGTGCAAGCAAGTGTTAATAAAGCAGGAACGCAAACACACCTCTTCACCTACCTCCTTGTTGAAGAAACAGAAAATCAAAGCTACAAGAGCTCCCTGAAACACAAGATACTTTGTCAACACGATCAGTAAACGAAAATAGTATGCCTTGTTCTAGCATGGATTGTTGCAAAGTGTCAGCTTTGTTCGTTTTATCAGAGACATAATTATATAGAGAGATAGGAAACAAAGGAACTTTCGGAAATATGCGAGGGTACGGCACTTCTGACTAAAACTCCTCCTGAATTGAAAACGTTAATGAGTGGTTTTGGTTTCGCAGAGTGTCTGAGTAAGTCAGCATATGAAACTGTAATTTTCTGGGAAGTGCAGAACCCCGAATTTCGAAATTTGACATAACAACTTTACAACTCCTTCATTAGTAGTTAGTTGGTGGCAAAAATACTTGTTTATTATTGTCGAATACCTTGTATCAAAACGCATAGGGGTTATTTGGTGGCAGATGGAGGGCTAAGTGTTGTGTTATTTGAAATTTACACCGCTCGCCAGTGCAAACCTTCAGTGACTTAACTATGAGTGCTTTACATCCGAAAATAGTAAGGAAACAGAGAGCGAAAGTGTGAGTTATGGCTTTCCATAACCCACTCAGTGGTTTACGAGTTCACAAAAACACACTCCAGTTACGTCATCAATCAGAAAGTGCGTCATTTCAAACATTTGGATCTCATGCGTCACGGCCGGTGCACAGTTATTTTGCTCATTTTGGGGGATGAAAAGTTATTTTCCTTGCCTCACGTAAAAAAAATGATCGCACAGAAAATTCTCTGCGAAGTATTGCGAGTGCACTTTTGAATGTCAGTGCATAAGCACATGCTTCGAATGATATTCTTCTTAACAGCAAGCAATTTCACCTGCCCTACTCATCATTTCCTAACAAGTCAGTGCGCAGAATTTTGAGGGGGTACAAAAGTCACTAGTCACCCTACCAAAAACAACAACAACAACAACAACAACAAAAACCCCAAAATGTCGCAGAAAACGTATGCGACTAGAGCAGCAGAAGTAAGAGTCTGAATGCTGGTGGTATAAACAGCTTACATGATTAGTTCGAGTGGTTTACGGCAAAAGACTAACCCCTCGATGGCTCGGTAGCTACACAAACAATCGAACCATCTCGGGGTTAGTCTTTCGCCGTAAACCACTCGAACTAATCGTGTAAGGTCTATTTAAACAGCGACCCGGTTCCTAGGGCAGCAAAGCATGTAAGCAGCTGCAAGAGCCAGCGTCTCTCTATGTATGTCTCTGATATTGTGCAGTCGAGCTGAACATTAACGATCAGTATACAAGGCAATGCACGTCTAACCATACGAGGCGAACAAAGTAATAATTATAATAATAATCATGATAAGAATCGATTTGATATAGACACTTTATCCCAACTCTTTGGCTCAAAGCGCCGCGAGCTAAACCCAACATGCACGCTCACGTGAATCACAAGCATTTTCTCACACACTGGACATGAACACATTACAATCACGCGGTACGAAGGGCCGGCTCAGCAAGCTAAGTTTCGTTATTTTAGAATTACATTTATTTCGTTATTTATTTGTGAGCTGAACAACTACGAATGTCTTCTTCTTTTCATCTTTCAGAACCGGATCCAAAAGGCAAGCTATGACCATAATTATGTAGTTTTCTGAAGAAATCGGGACAGTTTCGCCCTTACTATGAAGGAAATACGTTAAGCCTGCATACCTCAACCCCATCCCACGCAACCCAACCCTCTCCCTAACGATCTCCCGTACCCCTACAAAACACACGACTCAAAGAAAAAAACAAAACAAAAAACAAAAAAAAAAACAAACAGGCTGGCCGAGAGAGCAGAACCATTCATTTTCAACGTGTCTTTTGAATCTTTCGACATTCTGACCAGCTTGTAGCAGCATTGCTGAATACAGTGTGACCTTACCTGCGAGTTGGTGACGACAGCAGCGACGATTTCGTAGATGTGAGTGACGTTAGAATCGGCGTTGTGAGGTCTGTAGATGACGAGAAAAAGTTGAACTCCAAAGAGGGGGACGAGCACCGCTGTCGCCTTCAGCGCACGCCTGTCGGTCAAAATACGTGGTGTTGAGAGACCGGAAGTGAGTTATTTCGGCTACGTACCATAGATGCATTTTTGGAGGAAAACGCTATAATTATATACTCTTACACATAAGGTTGCAGGTGACACCCTAGAAATGCTTTAAAATTCACCCCCCTCCCCCCCCCCACAAAAATCAGGCAGCTATAGACTCATGTGTAGAGTAAATTTCAACAAATTCCAATATTCCGTTTTTTGGCAATGTTGGCAGCGACCACATACCCCCTCATACCACGGTCGTCTGCTGGCTCCTGTGCCAGCCGCGCATGAATACAAATAATCCACAAGCCAGGCTCATTTTTCCCTAATTTTACTATTACCTGGCATGAAACTTGTTTACAAAGCCAACAAAAAGCACCAGATTGCCATTTTTTGTTGTTTACTCTGCACACAAATTTTAAGATTTTCTACTATATGTAGCGTACTTGTACTACATGACCCGGAAGCTATTACTGGTCTGTAACCTGTTCATTCACGAAGTCTTATTTTGAAAGTCTCATTACGTTTGTCAAGCATTCAACAACGCTGTGGAAAATCTTTCTTCGAATTCGTTTATCCGTGCATCAGAATCAATCACTTGTAACACACTATAGCATCTGAAACCATTGTGGTGAATCTGGTTGGCGTATTTGTTGTTCTACTTAGGTAGAAGCGTACCGCGTACTGAGCAGACGACGTTATCTGGTTGGCGTATTTGTTGTTCTACGTAGGTAGAAGCGTACCGCGTACTGAGCAGACGACGTTATCTGGTTGGCGTATTTGTTGTTCTACGTAGGTAGAAGCGTACCGCGTACTGAGCAGACGACGTTATCTGGTTGGCGTATTTGTTGTTCTACGTAGGTAGAAGCGTACCGCGTACTGAGCAGACGACGTTATCTGGTTGGCGTATTTGTTGTTCTACGTAGGTAGAAGCGTACCGCGTACTGAGCAGACGACGTTATCTGGTTGGCGTATTTGTTGTTCTACGTAGGTAGAAGCGTACCGCGTACTGAGCAGACGACGTTATCTGGTTGGCGTATTTGTTGTTCTACGTAGGTAGAAGCGTACCGCGTACTGAGCAGACGACGTTATTTGGTTGGCGTATTTGTTGTTCTACGTAGGTAGAAGCGTACCGCGTACTGAGCAGACGACGTTATCTGGTTGGCGTATTTGTTGTTCTACGTAGGTAGAGGCGTACCGCGTACTGAGCAGACGACGTTATCTGGTTGCCGGCAGACTGAACACCAGGGGCGGTCGGTGGTCTAGTTGTTAAGAGGCCTGTCACCAATGCGAGAGGTGGAGGGTTCGAGTCCCACTCGGGGCAAAGAATTTTTTCCTTCTCGTATGTGGCACCGTTCATTCGGGCCGATCGTCGGGGGTTCTCTCCGGGTACTCCGGCTTCCTCCCCCTCTGCTTTGGAAATGTTCAGCCCACCAAATTTGAAAAAAATAAATGCAATTCTAAATTCTGAAATTTAAATAGCTGAGTTGACACTTCGCACCACGTGATTGTAATGTGTTTATGTCCAGTGTGTGAGAGAATGTGTGTGATTCACGTGAGCGTGCGTGTTGGGTTCAGTTCGTAGCGCTTTAATTGGGTAAAGCGCCTATACAATATTCATTATTACACGTATTATTATTTGTAGACAGCGTTGATTGGTGCCAATTTCTTCAGTTGCGACTTGGTCGTATGGACATGTATGGAAGCGTTAAATTTCTCTACCACTAGAAGCCGGGAAGTCACGAAAAACTGATGGTTGCAGTGGCCAAAAGGAACAGCTATTCATTTGGAAAACCGCCTCAGAGCCGGCTTCCCCCCCCCCCCCCCCCCCCCCCCACAGACCGTGACCTCAGAGACTTCAGGCACAGCCTTGTCAGTATTGCTCATTTGTATCATTTGTCTAGTCGCTTGCCAGTAACAGAGAGAGCGAAAGGCTGGAGAGACGTTCATGCAACACGGCTTATAATTATTGTTTGTCTACAGTATCACTAGGCCAGTTGATGTAATCGCAGAGAATTCTCTCAAAACTTTGGTTTAAACAGGGTTTATTGCAATACAATTTGTTCAGAGTAAATAAACAATGAACAAGCAGGGCTTATAATAATGCTCTCCGCAAAACTTTGACATTATGGTGGTACGTTAGTGCATTATTGTCAAATTTCTAATGTCACTATGTGAAATTTCTCTCCTTCTGTGTATAACATTTAAAAAAACTGATTTCAAGTTTAGCGTTTATGCTGCAGTATGGTACGTGTCAGTGCGTGTGTGTGTGTGATTATGTTCTGCATAGGTGCGTGCGAATAATTCATGCGTGATGTTGTGTGTGTGTGTGTGTGTGTGTGTGTGTGTGTGTGTGTGTGTGTGTGTGTGTGTGTGTGTGTGTGTGTGTGTGTGTGTGTGTGGAAGGGGGGGGGGAGGTGCGTATGTGGACGTGCGTGCGCGTGCAGTCGAACTGCAGCTAGAATGAAACTGAATAAAAGTGCATTTCCACCCTCCCGCAATCATCCTCACTTCCCTTAATCAACGAATCCAGACCCTGAATAAACCTTTACTGCTTCCAATCCGGCACCGCAACCCGTATCAACACCACAAACGACCCACAACTCGACCTGGGCGTATCGTAAAAATCCCCCACCCGCATTCTCTCCCCTTTCATTGGCGCTGCCACGGCTGAGCGGTGAACCACTTTTTTCCCCGTACCAGGAGGAAATCGCTCAGTTGCGCTTAATGTCTGGGCACAGGACAAGAAAAACAAAA